>APFE031581137.1:0-29117 GCA_000404065.3 Pinus taeda
CTTTCACTGCATAGTCATACCCAACAAAGACATAACATTTCGACTTTGGATCTAATTTTGAACGCTGATTTTTCGGAATGAGAGAATAAGCATCACAGCCAAATATCCTCAAATGTGAATAATCACAAGACTGAACTGTCCAAACTTCTTCAGGAATTTTACAATCAATTGCTACTGAAGGTGATCTGCTAACTAAATAACAAGCAGTAGATATTGCTTCTGCCCACAACTCCTTTTGCAAGTTAGCATTGCTAATCATGCTTATGTCTCTTTCCATAAGAGTCCGATTCACACGCTCAGCAACACCATTTTGCTGAGGAGTATAAACATCAGTTTTGTGTCTAACAATTCCCTCATCCTTACAGTATTGTTCAAATTCAACTGAATTGAACTCACCACCATTGTCAGTTCTTAAGCATTTAATAGATTTGTCTGTTCTTTTCTCTACCATTACTTTAAATTGTTTAAAGACATTTAATACATCAACTTTCCTTTTTAGCATATAGACCCAAACTTTCCGGGAGTAATCACCAATAAACGTTAAAAAATACAATGCACCTCCATATGACACAACAGGGGAAGGCCCCCACAGATCAGAATGAATATAGTCTAAAACATCTTTACTATTATGATTTCCAACTTTAAATCTCTGTTCACACTGTTTTCCATACACACAATGTTTACAGAAATCTAAATTCAAGGATTTCAGACCGGGAAGAGATTTACGTTTCATCAGTATCTGAAGACCTTTCTCGCTCATATGACCCAATCGTTGATGCCTTAGATGAGTACCTGCTTCTTCCTTTTCTGACGCAACCACTGCTTCACTGATTTGAGTATTTCCTTTTAACCTATAAAGATTTCTGACCTTTTTAGCCTTCATAACCACAAGTGCTCCTTTAAAGACTTTCAAGACGCCATCCTGACCTGTAAACTTATAACCATCTGAATCCAACACTCCCAAAGAAATCAAATTTTTCTTCAAATCAGGTACATGTCTAACACTAGTTAATGTTCTAACCTGGTTATCATACATCTTAATCCTGATATCTCCCTCTCCAACAGTCTGACATGACACATTGTTACCCATAAACACAGAACTACCATTTACATTTTCATACGAGGTAAACCAATTTCTATGTGGGCACATGTGATGCGAAGCACCAGAGTCTAACAACCATCTATCTAAACCCTGAGAGACATTACATTCAGGTGAAGTTTCATCTATCATACACAATTCTTCAGCAGATAAAACTTCGTCTATCATACCTGAATCGACCTGATTCACTTCGTTCTTCGGGTTTTCAGACTCCTTTCGTTTCCAACAGTCCTTCTTCAAGTGTCCAACTTTATTGCAGTTCCAACATTTTGCCTTACACTTCTTTCCCTTCGATTTCGATCTGGAAGACCCCCTTGGTTTTTCTCCTCTTTCCTTTGAGCATCCTCTAGCTACCATGGCTTCTGATGCAACTGTCTCAGTGCTGGATTTCCTTCGTAATTCTTCAGACAGAAGAGCTCCCACGACTGATTCAAACTTCAAAGAATCAGCAGTGCTCAAGCTGATTGAAGTTACGAAGTGATCCCATGATTCAGGCAGAGAACACAACAAAGTTATTGCTTTATCTTCTTCCTGTATTTTAACTTCCATATCTATTAATTGACATATTAGTGTGCTAAAAACATTCAAATGTTCTGCAACGTTTGAACCTTCTTTCATTCGAAGACTGTATAACTGTCTTTTTAGATAAATTCGGTTGGTTAATGACTTTGTCATATAGAGTTTTTCAAGTTTTTCCTACAATCCTGACACCGTAGTCTCTTCAACAATGTTGAAGAGAACTTCATCCGCTAGGCATAACCGGATGGTACTGAGAGCTCGGGCATCCAAGTCCTCCCAGTCTGAAGCAGTCATGGTTGCAGGTTTCTTAGTTGCCCCATCCAATGCCTTGTGCAACCCTTGGTGCACAAGCAGATCCCTAACCTTCAGTTTCCAAAGAGAAAAATTGCTCTTTTCGGTGAATTTCTCCACCTCGAATTTCGCATTCGACATCTTGGCCATTTTGTTCTTCTCCTAGGGTTTCAGTCTTTCAGCTATCCTTTTCTTAAAAAAAACTTTGTTTCCCTTTTTCTTAAAAAAACTTTGTTTCCCTTTCTTAAAAAACTGAGCCCGCTTTTTAAACAAACAAATTTTAGAAATTTCTTTCTACAATTTTGAGCCTTTGTTTTTCTGCAATATTTTTTTTTTTAAGAGAAACCCTTCAACAAATTTTACTAAAAAATAAAACTTGTTCTTCTTACTGAAACCCTGCTCTTTATCAGTTTTGGACAACTTCCTTTTCAATTGGTTTATGAACCCAACCCAAAATATTCTGGGTAAACAAAAAAAATTGTCTTCACCAAATAATTTATTTATTTATTTTTTTTAAATTTACCCGGATCTCACGCAGGCTCTGTGCCTTTTTTAATAGACAGCTCCTTAGCATCGGAAATCACGTAGGCTCTGTCACAAATCCTCTGCAACTTTATGCAGGCCAGCAGGCAGATAACGCAGGCTCTCCTTTTTTTTAATACGCAGCAGTTTGGCTCTTCACGCAGGGACAACACGTCTACAGGCTCTTTCATAAAAAAAAATGACTCACGCTACGCAGCAATTTGGCTCTTCACGCAGGGATTCCTTCCTCACGCAGACAACATCAGTTCTTCTGGAAAAATCACGCAAAGCCATAGGTTCAAGCAGGGACAATCCTTGTCACGCAAAGCCACAGGTCTCTTTGGCAGCACGCTGGACAACATGCAGCACTTCTGGAAAAATCACGCAGCAAAGAAAAAACTGCTCCAACCGTTCGACAGCCACCACGCCTTTTCTTCAAGGCACAGAGGTTCACGCAGGGACGCAGGATCTGCACACGGCTTCTCACGCGAACAACATCAGTTCTTCACACAGGGTCTTCACATGACTTTTCACGCAGACAGGCTCTTTCACGGAAAAATGCCTCACAACTAATATAGCTTCACGCCCAATCGCTTGGCCCTCAGAGCTCTGATACCATTTGTTGTAACAAAAACTGAATTAATGAAGAAAAACAAGAAAGCTCAACCGAATGACCAAGACAAGAAACTGAATGGATTGGAATTTGTTATTTAACAATGATTCTCCGCACATTACATTTCATGGACATTTGTTAATTTTATATCATCGACCATCGTTACATAATTAATATTTCAGTATAAAACTGTCTAGTTACATTTTTACCCAAAGTTACTAATTCGTTGTCAAACTAACAATCATTTAGTCCCATATGCTACATAAAATCATCATTATGGGTTTACACGAATATATCAAAACTCATTTTTACGCCGTAAGGCATTTCCCTTTTAAATGAAATCTCCTCTGATCCTTGCTGTCGTTGTTATACACCATCAGATTAAATGTTAGATGATTAAAATGTTACCATCCGTTGATCTCATAACCGACTCCTCCTCACCCTCCGTTGAATCCTTACCGACTCCTTACCCGACTCTTTACCCTCCGTTGAATCCTTACCCGAATCTTTACCCTCCGTTGCTCTCATAACTGAATCCTTACCGTCGCTTGATCTCTATTCCGGTGAACCATGATTTCTGGCCCGAATTCCTGGTACTCACACATTGAATTCCCCTTGAGTCAAGGATTCGATGCAAGTGTAGCCAACAAGAGTGGGTGTCTGATCCAGCGCAGCAGTGGCCTCAACACTCGTCGGAGCTCAAGGTGGCAGCAACAATTGGTCTCTAGGAAGCATCGCATGGGAAGCTCAGTAGATTGGGTGTTCTGCTTCGGTCGCTCAACCAATTCCGGAGACACCACATGTTGGCAGAGCACATGAAGACGAGTCAACAAGGGAACCCGTGTTTACGTCCGAGCAGTGGCCACGCTACTCGTTGGGCAAGGTTCATGAATGGTTTCTCGGTCGATTTCCATTTCTAAGTCCAAATTCGAATGACTCTGCTGAATGCGTTATAGTATATTTGTTCAAGGTCAGGCATTTATGCATGCTAGCAAACTCAATTTTGTATTAGCATTTTTGTTAGTATGTCTAGATGAGAAGCAAACAATGTAATATCGAATTTTTATACATGTGTTATTGTTGTGGTATTCCTTCCAGAAAACTAGTAACGTTCAGTCAATAGTACTCATGTACTCTTAAAAAAAACCATATAATTATAAAATAGTATTATGATTTTTAATTTTTCGTAAAATGAAATGCAACGTAGATAACATTTTTGCCTTTTTTTTATAAATATTTTTAACTTGTAATCATATATAGCATCACTATATATGAAACAAGATTACAGGTCATTGAATAAGTTGGTGTCACAATCATGACGTATATAGTTTAAATTATAATCCAGTGGGATCAGAGTGAGCAGGTACAACCAATCAAAGGTAGTATTTAGTATCAAGTCAAAGTTCACGAGAACCTCTTTAAAAAGGATGTTTTCACGTAATCCCACTAACTTACTGTCATAGATTTTGAAATAGTGTTGGTATTAAAAAAATAATAAAACATAAAATCCAATTGCGTATGTACCAAACCATACGAGAAGAAAATATTTTTTAAAACTTGAGTTAAGGGAAAGAGTTACAGTAGGAATTCTCCAGGACTTGTTTCAATCAGCCGGCAGGGAATTCTCCAGGACTTGTTACAATCAGCCGGCAGGGAATTCTCCAGGACTTGTTACCCGTGGGTGAGTGATGGATGGTAGGGAATCATCAGCCGGCAGAGACACACTACACAGTTAGATCAGATCACTGACAGGGGAATAACTGTAGCTTTAACCCTCGAGGGGCTTTTACGTCTTCCTCCTCCTCCTTCTTTACATCATCCAGCTATCATGCGACAAAGCGCAGGCTTAACCCATCCAAAAAACTTCTCGAAAGGCTGTTACCATTTTCATTCCTTTCTTCTGCGCCTTTATTCTTTTTGTAGCTGCAACACCACTTAAATCTGTTTATGCAGAAACATAATTAGTCATGTTGAAGTCCTCCCATTGGAAAGAGGGTTTCCAGGGCCTTTATTCCTAACCTTGTGCGCAATTTAAGACAGCAGAAGTTTGCATAAAAGTAATGAAAAATGTAAAATGATTTATGTAATATTTATATATATATAATTTGAATTTGAATTTGAACTCTATATATAAAATCTGAATTGGATATCATTTGAATTTGAACTCTATATATAAAATCTGAATTGGATATCAATAATATAAGACAATTTTATTGAAGGGTATGATTCATGAAGAGTAAGAACATTTTTACGCCTTAAAGCTTTTCTCTTTGAAATGAACTCTCCTCTGATCCTTGCTATTGTTGTTATACACCATCAAATTAAGTGTTAGATGATTAAAATGTTACCATCCGTTGATCTCATAACCGACTCCTCCTTATCCTCAGTTGATCTCATAACTGAATCCTTACCCTTGCTTGATCTCATAACCCACTGATATATCCACTGATTTGATATATCCACTGATTTGATTTATTCCTTACCAAAAGCTCGAAAATAATAAAAGTTTTTCCTTTCTGTTCATTTTTTTATTTTTATTTTTGGTATTCTACAGAAAATCTTGTTTACAAATATTCATCTTTGATTTACATTCTGCATTCTTTGATTTAAGATTTAAACTGTGTCGTCCCTTGTTTTTTTTCATAGACGGACCCTGGAAGTTTATATTCACAAAGTTATTGCTTCAAGACTCTGCTAAACCATGATTTATGGATTGATGTGATATTTATTGCTCCAGTAAATTTTGTAAATAGAATTGAATAAAAAATTTTCCTTTCTGTTCAATTTTTTTTTTTTTTTTTTGGTATCCTACAGAAAATCCTGTTTACAAAAATTCATCTTTGATCTGCGTTCTTTAATTTAGGTCAATTTAGGTCCCTTGTTTTTTCGTAGGTGGAAGCTGGAAGTTTATATTCACAAAGTTCTTGCTTCAAGATAAGATTCCGTTGAACCATGATTTCTGGATTGATGTCATATTTATTGCTCCAGTAAATTTTGTAAATAGAATTGAATAAATGTTTTTCCTTTCTGTTCAAATTTTTTATTTTTGGTATTGTACAGAAAATCTTGTTTACGAATATATTTCTGATCTACATTATACATTTTTTAATTTATACTGTGTCGTCCCTTGTTTTTTTCATAGGCTCGAAGTTTATATTCACAAAGTTCTTGCTTCAAGATTCCACTGAACCATGATTTCTGGATTGATGTCATATATATATTGCTCCAGTAAATTTTGTAAATAGAATTGAATAAAAGTTTTTCCTTTTTGTTCAATTTTATTTTTTATTTTTGGTATTCTACAGAAAATCTTGTTTACAAATATTCATCTCTGATTTACATTCTGCATTCTTTAATTTAAATTGTGTCGTCCCTTGTTTTTTTCATAGGTGGAAGCTGGAAGTTTATATTCACAAAGTTCTTGCTTCAAGATTCCGTTGAACCATGATTTCTGGATTGATGTCATATTTATTTCTCCAGTGAATTTTGTAAATAGAATTGAATTTCATGTCTCAACAAAAATGAGAAGCACACAAAAAGTCTTATTTGTAAGAATGAAATGGATATTTCACATTTCTTTCCAAATTATGCCTAATAAAGTCTCATTGCAGAGTTAATTTTCATCAATTTTATATAAATAGTTTTAGAAATTCTATTTCAAAGGATATTTGACTAAGAGTTTTTGGAATTTTGCAGCTGCTTGGTTTTTAGAGAAACTTACGTAGCATAGTTTTTCAAGTGTATTACAATTTTTATTACAGTGAGATTCCACATCCCTAGACCCACCAAATTTGCATATTGCCTTTGTTTGGCGATTGATGTTACATCCAGAACCACAGAATCACAGAGTTTCACCTCAAAATGATGAAGAATAAGTCTGGTGAATAATCCAATTTGATGACGCAATCACTCGTCTTGAAGGCCTTTGATCCTCAACAAGGTTGTTGTATACATGGTGTCAGATAGACAAATTGTATCTAAAAAATAATACTTTGCACTTAGTATAGGGCAGATCTTAAGAATTTTGATTAATATAGTTCCTAAAAAATTGTATCAAACTGTTATATGCATTGATACATTGATAAAAGATTGAATTAGTAAGTTACAAGTGATTGCACGTTGTCACCATAATATATCTTGGATTCATTAACCAACGAAGGATTAAAATCTCAAACTTGTAATTTGTGTTTTTCTTGAGTTTTGACTTAAAAAAATTAAATAGAGCCACATTCGGCTTGAGTGAGGAATAATCTCATCGATGTGTGGGCAAGCACTTTAACGATTTAAGTATTAACACTACCCACCTAAAAGGCGCAAAAGGGAAAAATAATCTTATTAGTTGAGTGGCTTGAATGCCCCCCGTTGTTTCATGCAAAGGCTTAGCCTTAATGCCATAGGGGAAGGCCTCAGTGATTCACCAATCAAAACCTCGTATCTTGAAAGAGGATGGTATGGATGGAATCTTGAAATTACTTATACATGGCATGGTATTTTATATTAGTGATATGTATTTATTAAGTTTTTTTTTGGTATCATTTTATGAGGAATAAACTCACCGATGTGTGGGCAAGCACTTTAATGGTTTAAGTATTAGCACTACCCACCTAAAAGGCACAGAAGGGAAAAATAATCTTATTAGTTGAATGGCTTGAATGCCTCCCTGTTGTTTCATGCAAAGGCTTAACCTTAATACCATAGGGGAAGGCCTTAGTGATTCACCAATCAAACCCTCGTATCTGGAAAGAGGATGGTAAGGATGGAATCTTGAAATTACTTATACATGGCATGGTATTTTATATGAGTGATATGTGTTTATTAAGTTTTTTTTGGTGTCATTTTATATTAGTGATCCGTGTCCGTGGTCCGTGTTTTTTTTTGGTGTCATTTTATATTAGTGATCCGTGTTTAATTAGAATTTAAATAGATTTTCACGCTGTAAGGCATTTCCCTATGAAATCAACTCCCCTTTTTGCACACCTGTCATCTTGTGCACCGCAATATTATATGTTAGACGATTGGAGAAGGTTCAGTCGTTCGATCAAGGTGGTTACCAATTCGTTGCAGAAACGGTTTGCAGAAACTCGATGTTCGTTCATTTTTCTAGATTGGGTTTGGGATGAACAGACAGTTGTGATGCCTCACTCCAAATCTAAGGCCCATATTAGTGTGGCGCCATTCTTGTCTAGCCCAAACCCTACTTTCTCACTCGTTTATGGGGCGGTCTGTCCCTGGTTCGTATTGGTTCTGTTCGTTTTCGGCTTTGGTCCTGGAACTAGTCATGTGTTATTGGTTTCTTGCTCTCTCTTGTTCTGTCAAGTTTTCTTAAACTTCAGTATGAGAAGATTGCTTCAGCAGATGTTGAGTTCTGATGCTTCGTTGGAGGTCTTGCATGGTCTACTGACGACAGAAGCCTGCAGGAGGCTTTCAGCCCCTATGGCGAAGTCATGGAATCCAAAGTAAAGCCATTATTTGTGTATTAATCTCTCGAATTCTCATGGTCATGTCCATCGACGGTCGTGGCTATGGTGGCGGTGACAGTTCTCGCTATGGTGGTGGTGATTCCGATGGTGGTAGCTGGAGGAGATAGGCAATATGATGCTGAGCTAAGGTTTTTTTTATCTGCAAGTGGTCTTATGTTTTGGTTCTGTAATAATCTTGTTGGTGGTAGAGATATATGCTGGTAACTATCCCTGGGCTTGGTATCTCGATGTTATGTAAACTCTGTTTGGTTTTTGATCTCGATCTCTGTTGCTCTCGATGAGCTGTATACGATTTTACTATCTCATGGTGGTTTTTTCCCGGGTTGCGAATTTCTAGTGTTTTTAAAAATGACCTGAATATGCAGTTTCACGAAATAGTTTTGGTTTCTGATGTCACATATAGACGCTTTATTTTTGGTTCAAGTATTCTTTAATGGTCCTCTGGATGGGGTGTTTTGATGGCGGGTCTCTGTAGCGTAGGGTTTGTTCTGTAACTCCCATTCTTGTCGTAAATTTTGTGTAATGGGTTTCTGCACACTGTTTCAATATGATAGTTATGCCAAGATGTTACTTTTTTTGACACGAAGACCAGCATTGGAGAAATTATCAGTTCTATCTCTACAAATATAGTAGTTATACAAGATGCAATTAGTGACAAGGTATATATCCTAAAGTTGCAGATGAGAATGAATTTGTATTCTCTTAAAATTATGGTTGTGCATTTTATTTTGTTTTGCATATTGACATTGTGATATGAGAAAAAAATAAAAGTCAAAAAGCTCAAATTGTTTTTTTGGTCAAAGGTGTAAGAGTTGTGTACATATGCTCACCAACATCTTTTTTTCCCCTTTTCCTTGTTTCGTGTGACTTTGGTAAGTCAACCTAAGGAACTAGTAAATTTACAAACCAAGGGTTTTTTAGTTTTTAAAAGCAATAAAGAAAGTTGCCAAAATCGAAATTAGTCATTAGGGCTGGAAATATATATAACATTCTCACTAAGGGTTGCACTTGCAGATGTTTTCTTGGGCATCGGGTACATGACAAAAGTTGACTTGTGCCAAAACTAATTCAATTTGTCTTTCGCTATATTGCATCTAATTTTAGTGTCGCGGGGACAGGGAGATGACAAGACAGATTTCGGGGAAGGCTGGAAGGTACCCCATATTTCTAGAAGACATGCAACTAGGATGGCATAGTTTTACTTGGAAACATATAAAAATAAAAAAACATAGATTCTAGAACCTAGAATGATGATACAACTCAATAAAAATAGCAATTTTCAAATAATAAGTCTAAAAGACTTTGTTTATGTTGATATTGAGGTAATATGTAACAAATTTGGTCCTTGCAAGCTTAAGTAGCTCCAACTTAGAATGAGTGTGGAAAATGTATTAATTGGCTTCATCAGTGGTGATGAATTTTATTTTTTTCCCTCTTTTGTACAAGTTATTCATTCATCATTTGCTAGGATTCAACTTAATAATATCATGCATCAAAGGCTCACTGTATGCACCAAAACCTAGAACAAAATTGTGAGGATTTACCTACTCAATGATTGCTTCTGCTGCCTTGCAATTAGGCGCATCTGGTGATTGCTCCTGCTGTATGAAAATTAGGTGCATCTTCAATAATTAATTGAATGACATTACACAACCCAATTTTTGTAATTGTTTTCGGTAAGAGCTACGAAATATTAGCAACAGTCTCACCAAATGTTGAATCATGGGCTGCAAGGAAGACCACATTATGAATGGACACAATAAGAACATTTATGATTTATCGATGACATGATTTCAACATTTGTCCAATGAGCAGATACAATGGATAATCCATATTCTCTTCAAGCATTTGTACATTGTCTTAGAGCTCTCTGGATTTTGGATTTTTCCTCGCTAAGTAACTTGGTTTTGGCTTTCTCATACCTGGGGCTCATGTAACCTTAAGGGGCATTGTTGATGGCAGTAACAATCTCATTTCAATAGGGAGAGTGAAGAACATTGAAATTTGAATGGTATACCACATGAATAGAGAAACCTCACTGCTTTCACATTCATCTCACCCCTAGCACCATTATTAAGGAAATCGACTATTGTCCCATGCCCTCTAAGCATGGTTGTGGAGCAACTTGCACTAGGATATTGGCTGAACAATCTAGATTTGGCACTGGATTGAACCTTTTGTTTCTTATTACCATGCTTTCTTTGTACTTCTTATTACCATGCTTTCTTTGTGATTCTTCATCTTCCCAAATGTATTTTGCTCTAACTTCCTTTGGTACTGATTTTGAGGGTTTTAAATCCAACCATATCCCATGGAGATGCCTCCTCCCATGGTATATAAAGCAGTGTAAGATTTTCCCTCATTACATCCATGATTGCATATAAATTTAGTGGTCCCACCTTCTTTGCCAGCTTTACATTTTGTGACAAAACATAAAGCATACACCACATGAGGAATACTTTTTTCAAGTCTTTGATGGATAACTTGCAATACAATGAGGGAGAAGGGAGGGAAAGAGTATGAGAAGGAACAAATCTACAAACAAACAACACAAAGGAAAATACAACAGAGAATGGGCTGAGGTCTTTCCAGGCTTCCTCGCCAATCCTTCGGTGAGCTGTAGTCCAGGTATGGGAATCAGTTTTTTGTATCGGAAGAGGGATATGAGGCAGCCCTTTTCAATACAATTGATGCCATCAAGCAATGCCTTGTTAGGGAAGAGGGATGCAATAACGTGCTTGGTTTGATAGATGTCCTATACTTTTTAACTCTTGCGACATCCATTGCTGGGGGTTGTGTGTTTGGGTTTGTTGCCTGGCTTAGCCCTTAGGGCAAAGTGGAGGGTTCATGGCAGTGGGTTGTTCTTCTTTCTCCTCTGTGGCTATTGTTATTTGCTTCGTTTGGGATACTTCCAATTGTGTGGAGAACTTCAGATTGGGAGCCTTTGGTAAAGAACAACTTAGGGTTTTGAGGAGCAGCTGCTGCTTTTTACTTGACACCCATCTTTGGAAAATCACCTATTGAGAAAAAATGATTTAACTCTGATATAAAAGTCTGGGAATTTTTTATTTTGCAGAAGTTCAGAGATCAAATGCAACTCATGTTTATTAGTATCCTCAGGAGGGTTGCAATGGATGCTTATAATTTTTTTCAATGTAGCCTTATGTTAATGGTTGTCCTTGTGGTATATCTGAACCTGTCTCTCTTATATGGGACTATTAATCCATTGTTTGCATTGAAGGAAATGGAGATATAACACTGAGAGTCATCATGCAAGACTGCATCGATTAATGGGTCTCCTTCACATATCCACCATGCTCTGTAGTGACTGTAATTAGTTGTAAAGTTCCCAAGTCTAACATTCTTTGTGCTCAGCAGCCCTATTATTTTGTTATTCTGCTTTTAGTTACATCCAGCAGAGAATAAATTTCGTTTTGATTTGTGTAAAATAAACCTTTTATTGCAGGCATCATATTGTTTTTTATTTCAGGATGTGGTTACTCCAGACTCATGAATTTTCTAAATGTATGGTAATGAGGCCTTCCCCTATAGCTTATATGTATGTCATTCTTGTGTTTACTACTTCATTTTACATTCCCGTGGTGTGGACATTACCGTCTCGTCTAATTTTCATGGGTTTGGATGTGCCAGAGGATGTGTGCTGGTATCGTCGAGCTGGTTCAAGTATTCGTGGGACAAGAGAACAACAGATTCCATTACCATCGTGGTGAAAACTCTCAGGTCTGCATTTATCATTTTTCCCTCAATTCCTTGTTATTTTTGTTTTGTGTTCCTCAAAGGAACGTGTTTGGTTCTCATGCAAACTATTTTTCTGTGGATGTTTAGGGTATCCACAGTGGAATGGAATTCACCAAAGTATACCAACGGAACCAAGAGAAACTTCTCTTCAAGTGTGCTATGTATCTATAGGTATGGATTATTAACCCTTGTCTCGAAAAAATAACTCCCCTATTTACTTTTTTTCATTTATGCTACCTGTAGCCATGATGTAAGCCTCGACTGGTTGTGGCTATGTGACCTCAACCAGTGCACTTGGTTTATCAGTGGGTATTTCAGGGCACCATTGATGGTCACTATAATGCTAATGCTTTCCCTCGTACATTTAGTTAGGAGTGTTATGCATATCTCAGTGCCTGCTGCGACCAAATGTCGTGGTTTCTTAGTCTACGTATCCTCATTCTGGTGTGTACCTGGCCTTATAGGTGGAATCAGGTGGCTCAGATTTCTGGTGCATTCGGTCTTTCGTGATTAGACCCATCTCCAGTATCTCATGGAAACTCAAGCTCAAGCCTCAGTAAGCAATCATCAAGAGCATTCTGAGTCTTTCTCCACCCCCGGTTAAAATGCCACTCAGTTCCTGTTGCGTTATCTCTTTTAAGTCATTCTCTTTCCTCTCCATTTTCAATTACAAGCCCACCTTCAATCGCATAAAACACTCATACTCTGTCAGTCAATGTACACCCGATTCAATAACCCACAACTTCAATCCCTTTCAGATCACCTTCAAAAACCTGGGTATTTCTTAGTTGATATATGCACAGCACAAAAACAACATTCTCAAGGATGTGGGTAAGCAAACTCTGTCAATGGCATCCATGCTCTTGTTCACCTTTCTGATTCAACAAGTGCAGTTAACACCATCTTTAGAAATTACCGAAATCCTGAACTCAGACTTTCAATCCAACATGGCCTCAAAAGAGCCAGAAGCAATAAAAGTCCCAGACCTTCAGCTACCCAACAACTTCACCAATGTTATTGACATAGCCAGGGTCTTATCTCCAGCCCAAGCAGTGAAGATTTCACAAGAGTTGCAGGCTTTGGAAGACAAGTCAAAGTGGAAAATGAGAATCCTTACAAGGTCTGGGCCATCCCCATCTCCTTCAGATAAATCCTTCAGGGATCTATGGCGCCTTGATGACAGGACTGTGATTATAGTAGAGGACATCTCTTCCCCAAACATCTTGAATTTCAACACATGATTAACATTGGGTTCTAGGCTTCCTTGTCAATTCTTTGGTGAGCTGCAGTCCAGGTATGGGAATCAGTTTTTTTGTATTGGAAGAGAGCTATCAGGCAACGCTTTTGAATACAATTGATGCCATCAAGAAATGCATTGTTAGGGAAGAGGGATGCAATAACGTGCCTGGTTTGACAAATGACCTGTACTTTTTAACTCTTGTGATGTCCATTGTTGGGGGTTGTGTGTTTGGGTTTGCTGCTCGGCTTAGCCCTCAGGGCAGAGTGGAGGGTTCATGGAAGTGGGTTGTTCTTCTTTCTCTAACTCTGATATAAAAGTCTGGGAATTTTTTATTTTGCAGAAGTTCAGGGCTCAAATGCAACTCATGTTTATTAGTACCCTCAGGAGGGTTGTCGGCCAAATTTCTTAACGCTTGGGATTTCTGTACCCACGTTTTGTTTAATTAATTAAGTTATTATGTTTTGGATACCAATCAATATTGAAATCTTTCAAATTGTTTAATTAATAAGTTATCATGTTTGGATACCAATTAATGATTTCTTAACGCTTGGGATTTATGTACCCATGTTTTGTTTAATTAATTAAGTTATTATGTTTTGGATACCAATCAATCTTGAAATCTTTCAAATTGTTTAATTAATTATCATGTTTGAATACCAATCAATCTTGAAATATTTCGAATCACTGTAAGACGATCTTTTTTATACGCTACATCGTTTTTATAGTTTTTATATGATTGCGAAATTTAGCTCAATATGGTGCGACTATTAAACATTTTACATTTTGAACTTTCATGAAACAGTGAATGGCTTTTTGCAGATGGGGTACCTGAGTACATTTTTGTGATAAGTTGACACATTCTTTTTCAAAAAATATTTTATTTAATCAAGTTTTTGGGTTAAATATGTTTAAATGATGAATGCAGTAAGATTGGCATTTAATGCTCTGGTAAATAATTGATTATTTTACCTTAATTACATTATGGAGGTGGTTATCATTAAAGAGAATTAGTTTAGAAATTTAATTCTTTGGTAAATAATGATTATTTTACCTTAATCACATTATGGAGGTGGTTAACATTAAAGAGAATTAGTACACTATTTACAAAGCGTCTCTCCCAACAAAAGACGAAGCATTTAATTTTGATTATCATCCTAATCACATTAAGAAAATAGTTTTCCCTTCAGAATGTCAGTATTTTTGATCCTCGGTAACAACGTGTATAAAAATTCTCTTTTCTATTAAAATTCAAACACCATCGCACTCTGTAAAATTCCACCAAAAATATTCTTGTTTATCAAATATTCAGCTGGATGTCATAGATTATTTGCAATGAACATAACACTTTGAATCCTCGTTGATTTTCGTATGGACATGAATTCAAATGATTTATCAGGAAGTATTCATCCATCTTTGAGTTGTTATTTTGTTATTCTGGTTTTAGTTACATTTAGTAGAGAATAAATTTCATTTTGATTTGTGTAAAATAAATATTTTATTGCAGGCATTATTGGAATAAAGAAAATAATTATTTTTGCATGAGGTGCCAAGTGTCACTATTGAAAATTTCTATAAAAGAGGGAGAAAGTTATTGAGAAAGGGACTTTTTGAACACCCTACTATTGGATTAATATCCTAATGACATTGTGTACTTAGAGTAACTATCAATATTTGTGGTGATTTTAGTAAAAATGGAGGTCATGTTCTTCTGTTCATCTCCTAAATGGGTATTGAATTCCTTCTTCATCATAATGTTTGTAAGATTTATTTCTTTCTTTCGTGGGCTTTGGTGTCCTACTTTTGTAAGATTTATTTCTTTCTTTTGTAGGCTTTTGCTTTTAATTCCTACCTTTATGAGCTACGGTGCTTTAAAGGAAACTAGTCTTAGCCTTTTTCTCGATCTAGGTGGTTTGTAAGGAATAAAAATAAGATGTGACATACCTTAGTAGATGTTGTTACCTTTTTCTCCAGCTAGGCATACTTATATTTGTTCCTTAATGTTATTGCATCTAGGGTTAAATTAGAAAAGAACTTACTAATCTCTAAAATTTTAAATGCATACAATTAAGGTTGTGAAAGCATACACTTGATTCTTCTTTACCTTCACTATGTTAAGACAATTTAGGTACATATAGGTTATAGTTAACGTGTTAGGTATTAAAGTTTATGTCTTGTAACATTTTAGGAGTTACAATGCGTTTATGATGAGAGTGTACTAGGGGTCATAATTTTTAGAATTCCTTATGTTAAAAATCATATTGCACTATGGTTTACTTAATAATAGAGTTATTCCCTTAAGGATTATAAGGTAATAAATGCCATTTTTCTTAATGGTAATAGTGGTTAGAAGTTGCATTTTGCAAGGGTTTGCAATTCTCCAAGAGTGATCAAAGTATATTATGGTTTATATGGGATATGGGACATATAAGTATTTTGACTTTCATAATGGTTTCTGGTTAAGACACATATTGTATTTGATATTATAGTGACCATAGTGGTGAAAGGTTACATTAAGAAAGGGAAACAATTAGTGGGGCTAATATATAGTGCAATATATATGAATATCTAATAATAAATTCATTATAAGTATTTTTATTCGTTACGAAAGTATTTTTTTGTTGTATTTGCGTTCTTCAATTTATGCCTTACGGCGTTTCCTTTGCAACATCTGGTGCAAATGCTAGTTGTATGGCTTTCAAACACTTTGTGTCACAGATTTAATCGTCACGAGTAGCCTTTGCCATGTTATATTAATAACATTATTGGAAATCACCTATATCATATTGTGAACCATTTTTAAATAATAACACTACTGTTTCTTTAAAACAAATTTTTCTTTAATAAAAAAAAAAAAAATGAAACCTTCTCTCGCAGCTAACCATTCACTTGCTGCACCACAATGTAAATAAGAGCACAAACTCTTCCTTTCCATGCATCCCTAAGCGAGACAACTCATTAACTCATGGAAATATCGGAATGAAGGGGATATGAGAGCTAAGGTCATCTAATATTAAACGACCATCGAATCTTCGAGACGGAGGCCGCCTGAAACCACGCGTTTTAATGCATTTCTGGTTTCTCGATCACATGGGCACGATAACGTTGGTTGAAAACACATAAAGATACTTGTTCACGCTCATGTATCTTCCTGAGCTTCGAGGAGGCTTCAGTGAACAGTTCTGAAATCATTATATTCGTATCAGGACTTATTTCCTTGCCTCTTCTTCTGTGATTTATCAGGTAACAGACATATATCCCTTTCTGGGATATACTGTTATTTTTATTATAATAGGTGATTGGATTGGCCAAATGGGAATCTATCGTTGTGTCAGTTGTATGGATCTGTGGAATTTCAAAAGGTTTGCCTGTTGTATTGGGAGTTGAGTTAATGTTGTTTAAATTATCATGGCAACACTTCCAAAATGTTCTCTAATAGGATTGCTGAGAAGAAACCCCAAAGCGTCCAGACTCTAATATATGCCCTTGTTTGAACGGGAAATATGTTGTTTTATTTATTTATTAGGCAGAAATTTGATGCCCTTGATTGATGACTGAGCTGCTTTTCCTTTCAGCGAATGCCCACTAATTATTTGTGTGCTGAGTTAATAGGCTAGGGCAAGAGATGAGTCCATTGCACTGTGGAAACTTAGATCCTTATTTCAACTCGAACTATTGCTGGGTCTTTTTTCTTATGCAGAAATTCAGTGGCCACTGTTGATGATTGAGCTGCTTTTTCGCTTCCAGGGAATACCCACAAACTATTTCTGTGCTGAGTTAATAGGCCGGGGCAAGAGATGAAGCCACTGTATTGTGGAAACTTAGAATATGAGGCTCGGCAATCGGAGATTGAGCGTTTATTTGGCAGATTTGGAAGGGTGGAGAGGGTTGATATGAAATCAGGTAAAAACAAATACCCTAAGCAATATCAATCATGTACAATATCTATACAATATATATAAGTCAGAACAGAGAAATACATTCATTCAGTATCTTACACAAAGCCACTAAGCACTAACCGCTAGTTTTTGTTGAGATCTGTGGTTATGATCAAGCCTTGTTGTAAAGAGCAGACCTTAGTGTTTCAGTGACTCACCGTTATCCAGGCTGTGTATTTAGTGAAGCCTAATTGGTCTTCTCAGTTCATTTTTCTAAGTTATTTAGCTCCTTAGAAGCCTGAAAAGAGCTGTACGTCGTGCCCCAATGATGTGTGCTATATTTTCTATGCCTTTACAATTTAATTTGTAAGCTGATTGCAAATCTGTCTTTATACCCTATATTCTAGCCATTATTTAGATCTTCAAAAAGACATTTTAGTGTGGATTAGTCTACAATATAATCTTCATTGCTTGTTGCAACCCACAATCTTAGTGTGCAATCAGCTATTATTTTCTTGCTAGTTTTGTCATAATAATTTTGCTGAATCTCAAGCATTGGCTATTAAATCTCTCTCACTACACGCGCATGGTTGTCATTTGAACAATATATGATTTTCAAGTTTATGCGTGTTTTTAGTCTTACTTTTTAGTTTTACATATTTTTTTCATCAAATTTTTTGCAAGTTTATGCGTGTTTTTAGTCTTACTTTTTAGTTTTACATATTTTTTTCATCAAATTTGAGTTTTAAAAGATATTGTATTTGTTTTTGGTCTGAAAAAGTAAAGTTATATCAAAAGTTGCTTAATTCCCTCGGTTAAACTTTATGTGTTTTTGTTTTGCACTCACGTTAATTTTTTTCCTCATTGTTGCCAAATTTACACACGGACACAAACCAGGTGACAGCCTACCATTACTTACGATTTTATAATGAACTAGCCTACAAGATAAATCTTTGATTTGATTACAACCTACTGTCACTACTGAATTAAAATGTGAAATATCTGAGAAACTACAGAGACTTGCCATTGAGGCTCCTTATATGGGTGGCAGAGACATTTCCTAATGGCGCATCTTATTACACTAATTTCAAACTGCGCAGCTTCTGGTAACCATGTTGGGTGTATGGTTTTGAACTTCAGATTAAGCTGTAAAGGGTATCCACTCTGATTCATTCCCAAAGGCTACAAGCTAAATTTAAGCAGCAAATAATTTTTCAAATGTACTCCTTTGTATTTAAAACTTTCTTTGACGCAGGAATTTCAAGAGCATCCAAGCTCATCCTCGCTTATGGGCTCCTGTGCATATCCCATCATCATGCCATGGAACTTTCTCTACCAGAGCATCAGCGTCTAGCCTTGTTCAGCAAAGCTGATATGCAAATGACATTCTGCATTTTCCTAATGAGATCATTACTTTTCATCCCTTTTATGTCATATTAAGTCTCCAGTTTCAAGCATGCCAAGCGATAGATCCCATGACACACCTCTTCAGTGAGAAAGGAGCAAAATGCGGAGGCACTATCTGATCGATGAACCTACACATAACCATGGATTAGACTTATTTCAGACCATTTAGTTCAGCATGCAAGGTCTATGCCTCATATTTTAATCCAGCAGGTCTTTATACAAATGGGTGACAGGTGGTGTATGATACTTTTTTTACTAAAGCCTATCCTTTATGCCTAAGTCACTCTGTGATTGCAGTCGCTGTTCCAATGTTTGATTCTTCAGAGTCGCTATTGTTGTTATAGGTTATGCTTTCATCTACATGGATGATGAACGGGATGCCGAAGATGCAATTCGGGGGCTTGATAACACAGAATTTGGCAGGCAGAGACGTCGGCTGTGTGTGGAGTGGACAAAGGTTGCCTTTTTCTTGAAGCGCTTGATTTTTTAATATTTACTTGCCTTATAGTTTTTATACTTGCTGTGAAAGGTTTAAATCTTTTACAGCCTCAAGGAAATTTATGTTGTATCTGTCATGTCTCTTGATAGAGAAATTGGCATAATCGCATTCCTATTTTGAAGGAATAATAGATTTTTGGTTTTGATTTGAAATTTGACACTAAACAGCATCCAGAAAAAGGTTTTCGCCGTCCTGAAGGTGGTAGGCGATCAACCGCATATTTAAAACCAGCAAAGACACTGTTTGTGATAAATTTTGACCCAGCCAATACCAGGGTCAAGGACCTTGAAAGACATTTTGAGCCATATGGTGAAGTGCTGAATGTAAGGATTAGAAGAAACTTTGCATTTATTCAATATGGATCACAGGAAGAAGCAACAAAGGCATTGAACTCCACTGATAAGAGGTTAGTTCAATTCATATTATTTTTTCATAGTGACTGTGTGTAATTCTCTTCCTATTTTACATTGATCGCTTACTACTTTTGTGCTTATGCAGCTTATAGTATAATGTGTTTTTCCCTGCTCTATGATAAGAGTGGTAGTATGCTTGGAATCTGTCATCTACATTGTTGCCAGGGAAAAGGAACAGACGTTTACACCTTATATTGCGACAATTTGCTTAGTTTTGTGTTTTTTTAGTTTCCTATGTATTGTTAGAGGAAAGAGATCCATTTATGCTGGTGAGCTTGCAATCTTCATCTGTAGTTGGCCTTTTGAACATCTTGTGGTTGGAAATGTGCAGCAAAGTGTTAGATAGTATAATTTCAGTAGAATATGCACAGCGTGATGACGGTGATAGAAGAGGTGGACGATCAAGCCCAGTTAGAAGAGGCAGTTACGGGAGTCGTGATCGTTCTGCAAGTCCTCTGTATAGTAGGCGTGCATTGAGGGATAGTCCTGATTATGGTAGGGCTCCAAGCCCAATTTATGCAAGGCGTCCCGAGAGGAGCAGTCCTGATTATGGTAGGGCTGCAAGTCCTATTTATGCTAGGCGCCCACAAAGAGACAGTCCAGATTATGGCAGAGTTGTAAGCCCTGTTCATGAACGATATCGCAGGTGAGTATGAAATGAATTTGGCAATTACTATTTATGAAGGTTTATTCATAATAGGAGATATATGCATTGCACTATACTCGGTGTTTAACTTTGGTTCTATATTTGTATCCACAGCCGATCGCCCCTGATGAGATCGAGGTCATAAATAATTAGTCGGAGTGTCTTAGATGAAGGAACAAACTTACAAAACTGACGTTTTATTAGTTGCTGTACTTGTATTTCGTTATTGTGTTTGTTAAGGCAGGCTGATGCTATTGCATTTTGTAGTTACTTTAGTGGTAGTTGTAGGGAAAGAAAATTTGGTATTTTGAGGTCTGATGCACTTTATATTCTGTTTCTTTCTTTAAAGAATTTGTTAACCTAATATTGTCATTTGTTTATGGCATGTTGAATTCACATGTTATGATGATTTACCAAGGAATAGTTTGTGACAACAAAAACATAACGTAATGCTAAACAAATTAGACATGGTGTTAAACAATGATGGAACAGTGACTGAAGAATGGATATTAGGTTGCTTGATGTTCATATTGGGTTTATGTTATGATTATCCAATTATTTGCCATTGTTGTTGGGCAAATTGATTTTCTTTTTTGGTAACTTAGGCATGCATTTATATTACTTCAAGAAAAAGATAACAGTCCTACAGCTACCAGCCTACCACATATGAAACCAGACCTAAGTATAAGGTTTTTGTCAAAATTATTAGTCCAATTGTCTGAATATGCTTGTATAATAAATTGAGTCTAGGATACTAGTGATTAAAATAGCACTTAAGCTAGTGGCTAGGCAAGCATGCCTGCTTAGGTGCAAAAACTCAGAAGAAGTATCATCAGTTAAGCAGTAGGTGAGTCCACCTGAACAATTGCAGGGTCTTGTTCTTGCTCATCACGGCTGGGTAAGTCCAAATTTGCAATTTTCTTACCAAGCACAGAGAATTTGTTGTCTAGTTTTGTGAGCTGCATCTGCAAGGCATCCATGCTGAGCAATATCTCTTGTGCAGCCTCATTGTGTTCCCCCAAAACTTTACCCATAATGGTTTTGATATGCCAGTAGATATCAACTGTCTGCACATACTGAGTCTATTGAGAGCGGGTGTTCCCATGTCTGGAATCTATCATCATACATTTTCATCGACCTCTATATTACAAAGGAACCTTCTTTTAACTTTGGCTTCCTTCTTGACCACATCTATCTCCTCTCTAGTTGGACGGGAAGTGTTCCAAATAGTCAGCAGCTGAGGTTTATGCATTATCTTGGGCTCTTGAGCGGGGAAGCACTCCCCTCCCTTGGATTTCATGATGGCCGTGAGAGAAACCATGGGGTGGCATGGTGAATTTTGGGTCAGGGACAAGAGGGATACAGAGGAGGTAACCGGGAAGAATGGGCCTCTGAGTGTCTAGGTCTATTGGCAACCTCCAGTAGCTACACACAAGGAATAAAGAGGATGAAGTTGAGCCCAATTACAGAACAGGAGATTAGGGTCTAGAGGATAGGAAACCAAACAGAGAAGAGGCAAATACAGGGAGTTAGAGCTGGGGTTCTGTTTGAGGCCAAGTTCAGCATTAGACCTCTACAAGACTTGAGATATTGCAAAAAATCAAGGAAAACTCAAGGTAACTTACTCAAAAGAAATGTGAAGCAGGGTGTCCCTCTAAAAACATTGATCTTTTAACACTATCAAGCCATAATTTTAGGCTGGCTGCCATCCTGGTTGTGGAGTGTGCCATGGTCACATTGCAATAATACTATAATAGTCTAGTGCAGGAGTGACCATCGAAGAATTCAGGTAGAAATTGAAATGACTTCCTATAACTGCCTCTGGCATCCTGCTAACATGCCAACTGTCCACTCATACCAGCTGTCCTAGCTTCACAGTCGTCAGTGGCAGTGGTCACATTGAGAAAAGTACCTTTGCATTCGGTGAACAGGGTGTACACCCGCCGTGGGGAGTGGGCATTAATTTTTGGTTAGAAGTCTAAAAGTTAATTGAATTAGGTGTTAAGACAAGTGAATGAATTTATGATGTAAAAGGTGCTATGCCCCACTTCAATAGGCAATGATAGTGTTGGAATGTAGGAAAGCTTAGTTTGTCTTTTGTTTGCAGAAATGAAAGTAAAGAAGCCATAAAACTGAAACGCATGATGGATTGTTTAGGGCAAGATTTTGTTTTAACTTTTTCCTATAAACCCATATAATAAGTTTGTTAGGTGGATAATAAGCTGTGAGATTAAAGGCAAGTAGGAGTCATTAATCCTACATTGATGGGACATATGATTCATGTGTAAGTATACATTCATGGGGTACTCATGGTTCATGTGTGAATAACAAGTCAATGGAAGTAGGAGTCACTAATGCTTGTCTAAGAGACAAGCAAGATTCATGGTGTTATTTGAAGTTGTTGTAGTTACATCATTGGATGGGAGGTTCAATACTTTTCTCTCCCCAAGGCAATATTAAATTTATAACTTTGCATGTGATACAATAGATGTAGCATGGATTTTTTTTTTTAATCCCAAACTGGAAAATATTTATATCAGAAAGGCTGTGGTTGAGGCAAACAGAGAATTTGAAAAAGGGATAGCATGTTTATAATGCAGGACTTCAAGAAATAAGTGTCTAGGTTCCCATTGAACCACCCTAGGACATGCCAACGCCTACTTGTCAACAGTCATATCAACTGATCTTAAACCACTATAGAAAAAGCATCTGTATAACTGATAAAAAACGTTGCATGAGGCCAATTAAGGATTGGGGGGGAGCCTTAGAGCTCTCTTTTTCCCCAATTTCTACTTCAGACTTCAAGCTAGACCGCAAAGAAGCAGTTAACATTAAACGAGGAACCAAAGAGACCATACACTGATGCATGAAGCAGGATGAAGAACCAGACTTTTCGTGGGGACTGGCGCTACCTTTCCAGGGATGCTTGTGCAGGTCCTAAACCTTCTTTTCCAACTCATCAAAACGGCACTTCCATGTGGAGAATCCTCTATTCTGCTGACTGAAGGGAAGATTTGATGTTTGCAAGCTCTTCTTTGTGTCGATTTATAAAGCTGTGGGTAGCTTGCAATTCCCTGAAGTCATTGTGAAGGAGTTGGCCTAGATAATGATAGAAAACTGATCACGTAATGGTTTTTGGATGCCTTGTTCTGAAATTGACGTAGGTTCTAGGTGGAGCAAAACCCAAATGGAGAAAGAGAAACTAGGAGAACTACAAGCATGGAATTAACTTTAACAATCCCATAATATAGATCTAATTCCATCATCTTCCAAGGAGAGACAACTATCAATGCAAGTTGTGATATCCCACAGGTGTAGCTTGTGACGTGTGAGGAGCATTCATTAACAAGAGTGGAGAGGAGAGTGAGTGATCGTGAGGTTGTGTGGAGACAAATTTAACACGATCCTCCATATGATGTGTTGTGTGGGGTGGGCGTGAGGACTTATGTTGTTCATGAATGGAATGACATTTGGCTAAATAACGTGCTCAAGGAATTGGTTGATCATACTCCAGTCTCCACCCCATTGGTTAATACACACCCTTTTTGCCCATGCTGATTGTTAGGTTGGCTTGTTGGTCAGCCAAGGAGTTGTTGATTCACCTTACATGGAACCATTCAATTCAAAATTTTTTGCCTATCGTGGACTTTAAATCCTTCCAAAATGGAATTTCAATTGTAATCTTTTAAGAGAGTGCTTTTTATCATATGCTTGGCTATGATTTGAGAGTCGTCGATCATTGCCAATGAGTATGTTAAATTGTAGCAAGAAGGCTTCATTTGACTTGTGCCTTAGTCAAGTGGAGAAATTCGGATTTCCACATCAACAGGATGACTTGAGTTGTAGTTAGCAGGAGTGACATGGCCAAGTCACTTAAGTCAATCAATTCGAGTTTGTGGGCAAGAAGTAGAGTTGTGCATTAGTTGATTGCTAAGATCTAGCAATCTAGTGGAGTTATAGTTAGTGGAACTTTCTTGTCTAAGCTCTAGTCACGAATAGAGTCAGTAGGAGTTTAGTTGAGTAGTTATAATTGTTGTTAACTCACTGATCTCTCAGTTAACTAGTCAATTTACTTAAAATAGCCCTAGTCATGCATGCAATTCGAATTGCCTAGTTAAGTGGAGGAAAAATGCATCATTGTAATTTATCAATTGTATACTATTGATTGTACAGGTTTTGCATTGCAGCAGGTGAACAATTTCTCTTGGATTTGCGCAAGAAAATAGGAGATTTCCCTATTTTTAGGAGCTAATTTCCTCAAGAATTTCGGAAGGAAATAGGAGGAAGTTGGAGGCCTATTTTGGCTAAGTATTTGCCATACCAGACTGAAGAGAAGGAGATCAGTATTGCATTGCAGGTTGAGCTTCAAGGATTGAAGCTGTCATTGTACTTTATCATTATCTCATTTGATATAATACAAAGCAGAGGAGGGGCTTTTCCCAGTTGGGTTCCCCAGTAAAAATACTGTGTTCATTGTGATTGAATGATTGCATGCATGTCTATTGTATGTTTTCCTTTCGTGCATTAAGTAGAAGAAATTTGTGTCTAGTGATTTCAGTCTGATTTCATTAGCAACTGCAAATTTCAAGCTATTTCTACATGGTATCAGAGCTTATTGAAAATTACATAGAAACTAGGTTCCAAATCTTCTCTCAGAAAAATTTCGAATAGCAAAGTTTGTGGAGCAAATTTTCTTCAGTGCAGGAACAATGTCTTTTAATGGATTAAGACTCGAGTATGCATTGGAGGGCACCTCAAATTTTTGTGCTTGGAAAGACAGGATGGAAGCTATGTTAGATGACAATGGAGTATTGGAGTACACACAAAATAATATTCTAAAACCAACAACATTAGATGCACAGCAGTTGGCCCAGTAGAAGAAGGACACAACAGAAGCGAGGAGGATAATCCTAGAGGCTGTCAGAGATCATGTGGTTTCGAACTTGCATGGAAAGGAAACTTCATTTGCAATGTGGAAAACTTTCACAAATTTATTCCAAAGTAGCAGTGATGCCAATAAATTGGCTTTGAAAGATAAGCTTAGGAACATTCGAATGCAAAAAAATGAAACCATTATTCAGTACCTATCCAGATTCACTCAAGTCAGAGATGAACTTGGAGGAGTTGGAGAAAATGTGCCATCATCTGAACTTGTGAGCTTAGCACTCCTTGGCCTTCTGAAGTCTTGGCACAACTATCAGGATTTGGTTAATGGAAGAGACAAACTACTAGGTTGGTCTGATTTGGTGTAGGAGGGGATTAGAAGAAACACTAGAGATGGTGTCACATCCAAAACTGAAGAGGAAGAAAACTTTTCTCTAGTAAGCAAAGGAAAAAAGCCAAAGGCAAGAAGGCCCAAGGCAAGGCAAAATCTAGCCAAAACCATGGCAAGAAGAAAGATCTCAGTAAAATTAAATGTTTTCATTGCCATAAGTATGGACACTATGTAACCAAGTCTCCACACAAGAAGTCTAATAAGAAATCTACAGCAGCAACAGGAGGAGATGCTCTCACATCATCACAATTCGAGTTGGATTTCACCCTCATTGCATGCATGAAAAGTACTGTATGAGGTAGTGTATGGTACTTAGACTTTGGTGCTTCATTTCATATGACAGGAAGTAAGGAGTTCTTCAGCAACTTAGAAGAGAAAGACCCGCAATTACACATAGAACTTGGAGATGATGGGAGGTATAGTAGCAAAGGGATTGGCACTGTCACCTTTAAGAGGGAGTCAAACTCTCATCTTCACCTAAAGAATGTAATGTATATGCTTGGTTTGAAGAAAAAGTTAATTTCTGTAGTGGTGCTAGAAGATAGAGGATATGATGTGGTGTTCAGTAAGGGGAAGCTTATTTGAAGCATGTTGCTACTGGACAAGTAAAACAAATTGGTGTTAGAGTTAAAAATCTCTACAAGCTAGAGGTGGATGCATGCACTACATTGAGTAGCAAGGCAGAACATATTCAAGGCCGAGATGTTGGAGAGCTGTAGCATAGGCGCACGGGACACCTACACCATAGAGAAATGTTGCAGGAAGCGTCCCCCCCCAAGCAGTTCTAAGGCCCGAAGCGCGTCCTGTGCGGATGGGTCTAGGAAGCATCCCGGGAAGTGCGCTTCCAAAACGGAAGCGTGCTTCCGCTTGTTTTGGATGCTTCCAGATGCTTCCTCCTGTTTTGGACGCTTCATGGATGCTTCCGCTTGTTTGGGATATTTGTTTCGATAAAATGCAAATATTATATATAATATATATTATATAGATATAGTAGACGCTTCGCTTCCTAGATTTTTGGAAAATGACGCTTCCGCGTCCCCGCTTCGTGCAACATTGCCATGGAGCTTTGAAAATAATGCGGCAAATCACCACTGGACTTCCCATTAGAGAAATTTTGGTGTCTAAAATGGGTCTCAAAACAAAAATGTACAACCAAAATCAACTTTGTAAGAACCAATAGGATTCAAGATGATGATGTCAACCATGGGGGATGATTCACCATTTTTGGAGTAAAAAGTAAACAAATAAAAAAATAAAAAATATACTTTTTCAACTCATATTTTAAACTTATCTCCTTACGATTTTACTCAAATTTTGAGCTGGAAAACTCGTTGGATGAAAAATTTGTTGAAATTTGATGACAAAAAAAGTTTCCTGCAATCCCAACCCGACTTTAATTTCACCTTATCACTCCCATTCAGTTCAATGCCCTTTCTCATAAACATACATTCAACATATAGAATTTTGGAAATGAAAATTTCAAATTAAAACACATGGGATTGTCAACACATGCTGAAAATAAATATGGGACCAACAACACATAAAAATACACACAGATTTTTGGTCAACTTAGACCCAGGCAAAACCCCTTAAATGTTCTCCAGGGAAAATACATTTGCAGACAAAACAAAACAACAAAATACAACTATCTCTTCAGCCCAAATTTCCTTGAAAATCGTGCCCATTTTGCCTCGATTTTTGTGCCCACTTGAAGCTGAAAATATGTATTGTACGAATTGTAATGTACGGATTTCCGTACCGCTATATGGATTGTACGAATTTTTTCAAAACTTTTCTCGAACGACGTGTAGCTCATAACATTCAATGCTGTTCGTATTGTACCTTCTGCTGTCTTCTATGCCTTTGATTTCCATGCCCAATTTGCCCAAAAATCACTCCTTCAGCTTGCTACAACAAATTTCTCCTTCAAAACTTTTCTCCAGCTCTTAGCCTCCTTTCTCCAATCTGCTCATGAAGAATGGATGCAATCTCTCTTTTAGATCAAGGGATGAGAATAAATGTGCATTTAATTCTCACTTTCTATTTTTTAACTCACCCATTAAATAAAGCACCCACATTGTACTTTATGTCTAAAGTTACTTTTCACTTTATAATTTAACATTGACTTCACCACTTATAAAGTCACTTTCACTTTATAATGTCACACGTAGGAAAATAATTATTTTGGACACTTTTCCCTAGTTAGAGAGACTAACTCATGGAAAACCACTTGTCCAAGGTACATTAAAAATCAACATTCCCTCTTATTGTGGAAAATGTTTCTCACCACACCCATTTTGTCCCTGAAATGGACATGCTTGCCTTTTGGCAAGGACTTCGTGAGAACATCGGCCACTTGTTCATCTGTTGATATATACTCCAGCTTCACTGCCCCCTTTTGAACATAGTCCCTGATGAAATGATATTTGATGTTAATGCGTTTTGACCTATCACGAAACACTGGATTCTCGGTGAGTTTAATGCAACTCTGGTTATCACAATGAATAACCGTCGGTCTCAACTCCTGATCAAATAGGCCATACAACAACTTGCGAAGCCAAATGGCCTCACAACTAGCCTGACTAGCAGCCATATACTGAGCCTCAGTAGAGCTTAAAGCAATTGACCTTTTCTTTCGATTGAACCATGACACAACTACCGAACCCAATCTAAAGCAACACCATGAAGTGCTTTTCCTGTCAGAAACACAACCTGCCGAATCTGAATTTGTGTAACTTGCCAACCTCACTCCATCTCCCTGCTTATTTTCCAGACCATAATCAACAGTCCCCTGCACGCAACGAAGAATGTGCTTTGTAGCTACCCAATGCACCTTCCTGAGCTCAGCCATGAACTGGCTAAGTGTGTTCACTGCAAAGCATGTATCTAGCCTAGTGTTGACTAGATACATCAAGGACCCAATAAGCTGTCTATACAATGTGGGATCCACCAAACTAGAATCTGAAGCATGAAGCTTTTTCCAGTGGATGATCATAGGTGTAGACACGGGTCTACAGTCTGCCATGTGAAATCTGCTCAACACATCCACAACATACTGCCCTTGCCCTAGAAAGATATGCCCCTCCTCCTGCCACACCTTAAGCCCCAAAAAGTAATTCATCGCCCCAATATCCTTCATCTTGAACTCCATAGGAAGATCCTCCTTGCAACCACTAATTAGTCTCTCTGCCCCAATAATGAACAAGTCAACGTACAACACAAGAATGAGCGGATCATCCCCTACAACAATGTAGTATAGGTTCGGATCTGCATCACTCTTCGTGAAACCCATCTGCTGCAAGTAAGTATCAATCCTCGAATACCAAGCTCTCGGAGCTTGCTTAAGTCCGTAGAGTGCTCGCTTCAATCGACATACATGGGTCTCCTGCCCAAGTACCTCAAAGCCCTATGGCTGCTCAACATACACCTCCTCCTCCATAACTCCGTTTAGAAATGCGGTCTTCACATCCATTTGATGG
>APFE031581137.1:30888-71018 GCA_000404065.3 Pinus taeda
TTTCTTACACAATTTCTAATTAATGATACAAATTCATTGATTTCAAACATAGATCTTCATCTATAGCATGCATAGTACATACAAAATTCAAATACATGTTAGTGGTCACATAAATCATGATTCATAAATGAAAGACAACATACAACTACAAGATAGTAAGATAAAGACACTGGCAGCTGTAGTTTTCTCATTAAGTCATCAAATCAAAATGTGTTACATAGGTAGTGCTGGTGCAATGCCAATGGCAAATAGAAATAGAAAATATAAAACAACTACAGCCACAGGTATACAAGCCTCAAGGCAATAGGTAGCCCATGACTCATGAGTCATCAATCCTCAGAGTCATCTTCAGAATCAGCATCAATGTCCTCATCATCATGGTCACCACTGCTCTCCTTTGCATCCTCCTCCTCCCTTGTATCCAAAGTCGCCTCTGCATCTGCTGGTGTGGAGGATGACCCCTCTAAAATATCATTGTCATCAAATCTAACAGGCTCTAGCACTGGATCATTGAGATCCATGTTGGCCAATCCCAACTCAACATTGCTGTCCAGACCCATATCATCGGGAAAGACATCCCACGTCTTTGTCTTTCCCCTCAACCACTCTTCCCTTTGCCCTGGACTGCTCAAGTCTGCTCTTCTTCACACTATACAAATTCCCGTATGTGCTCCAATTCCTCTTGCAACAAGAGGATGAAGTCACCCGAGAGAGGAGCCTCATGGCTAACTGCTGAAGAGGAGGGCTTGTTGCCCCATGATTTGCCCAGGGCTTCTTAGCCCCCCTGTCTCTAATCACATCATATCCAGCAAATCGACTAGTGCTAGTGGAAAACTCTGCAAAGGCATCCTCCACATCATCAAGCAATGCTCTATCTTGGAAAACCCGCCTGAATGCATCTTTCTTTCCCTGTGAGATTTCACCATCCATGTGAGGAGGGAATTTGCGGGAAGGTCCACCATTTAGCCACTCATGGCTGTAGTATTTTGGGTTCAATGAGTGAGCCAAACAATGTAAAGGTGTACAATTCTTGTCCCATCTGCTAACAAGAATATCCTGTATAGTACCACAGAAGGCCTCTGGTGATGTCTCATACTTGGGGCACTCACTCTGTAGAATAATGCTTCTCACAGAGTCAATCTTGGAATCCCATCCCTCATAAACCTCTCTTAGGATGGGTTTGTCTGTATCTACAAATCGAAGCAAAGAAATGATAGGGTCCATGATCTGAATAATTAGATCTACCCTCTCCCACCAAGCATCATCTAACATTGTGTCCTTCACTCTTTTAGAGGCTACTTGATCTGTTTTTCTCCAAAAAGATCAAAACTCAGAAATAACCATGGACCCAAGAGCGTTCTTGACCTCCCTCAACCTTTTCAACATTATGAATGAAGAGGCAAACCGTGTATCAACAATCTTCAACAATGATAGATTGGTGTACTCCTTGTAGATAGTGAGGGCATTTGTATGATTTTGCACAAAGTTACGGATATGTCGTGCATCCTCAATAATGTTACCAATCCAAAGCACATCAGAAGCAATGGATTTTAGTGCTAAGTTCAATGAATGGACAATGCAAGGTGTCCAAAACACTTGTGGATATTTAGCTGCCACAATCATGTCAGCAGCCTTGCAAATAGGTGCATTATATGTAATGATTTGCACACAAGAATCAACATCTACATCTTCAATAACTTTAATAAATAACTCACCAATAAATTGTGCATCCTTGTATTCTCCAAGTGTATCCATTGCTTTCAAGAAAACTGGACCATTCAAGGAAGACACCATGAAGTTGATGATTGGGTGTCGTGTTGGATCTGTCCATCCATCAGAAACAATGCTAATCCATGATGTTGGCCATGATGCTACAATAGGCTCAAGCATTTTTTGCACCTCTTTTTTTGCCTTTGTCAACAATGTGGTTCTAAGCTTCTTTGAACCAGGAGGCACATACCATGATGGAGACCCGTGAGTTAGAGCTCGACACATCTCAATAAATAGAGGTGAGCGTGCAACATTAAATGATATGAAGTTTTGATAGAAAAAGAAGGCAATGGTGAGATCAATCTCTTCCCGTTTCTCTTTTCGAAAAATCTTGTCCATTGGACCAAGTGTAATTGCTTTTCTTTTTGCTGCTTGTCCCCCAATAGAACTCTCAAATGGAAATTTGGTGGTGCCTTTCCTCAAAAATGGAAGGGGGTCTTCATTCTTGGTTTTTCTTGATTTTGTAGCCACATTTTCCATACCAACAATGGACTCCTTTTCCATTTCTTTCCTCCTTTGTAAAGGAACAGCTTTACAAGCTCCAATTCCACAACCTGGTAAAGCCAGCAAATGGCCTTTCACACGGTAATATGTGCTTTTGAAAGAAATGTGACAAATGTTGCATCTCCATTTCACATTGCCTCCTTCCTTCCCCTTGGTGCTTGTCCCATCCTCTCTTGTGACATATTTTCACAAGGGATATTTCTCAATGTTGTCTTTAGGTCCTCCTCTTCCCTCAACATTACTTGCAGCAGACTCTGATGATATTGGGGGAGGAGGGGCATCTCCAATGGGGACATTCTTCCCCTTTCTTTGCCCCTAACTGCTGCCTTTGATTGAGCCATGAATACTGTAAAAAAAAAAACAAAACATGCACAAATTTGTAAAAAAAAATCATATACAAACTGCTATAATAGAAATGCAAAAAAATAGAGCTAAAATGCACTTACCCAGTGCTTGAATCTCCTTGCCGAATGCTCCACACCCTTAGCTCCTTGCTCCAAACCTTTAGCTCCTTGCCCACAACTCAAAGTATGCAAACTGAAAGAGAAATATGGTGAAAAACATAAGGAACAATGCCTTTTTTAAGCCTGCGGGTTTCATTTTAGGGGATTCGAATCCCAGAATCGGGACACGTTGTGTCCTAATGGGATTCGTACAAATTCCGTTAGGACACGACGTGTCCCCTTCTGGATTCGAATCCCCAGCGAATCGTGTCCAATTCGTAGGATTCGGACATGTGGAGGGTTTATAACAAATCCGGTTACTTAGCAGGACACGTACGAATCCCATTAGGACACGACGTGTCCCGATTCTGGGATTCGAATCCCTAGCGAATCGTGTCCGATTTGCAGGATTCAGACATGTGGAGGGTTTATAACGAATCTGGTTACTTAGCAGGACACGTAGCAGCATAGTGTCCCATCTTCTGACATGCCCAACGTTTGACTTTGGACATATCTGTATCTTTCTTCTTCTTCTTCTCCTTTCCCTTAGACCCATCTGATGAGCCCCTTTCTTGGCCTTCCCTTTATTCTTCCCCCTGGTTGTCAAGGCTACATCCTCCTCATCTGCTATCTTCACCCCACCACTGCCAGTCTTCTGTATCTCATGCTGCACACAATCATCCCAGAATCTGTCCCAATTGGGAAGATTCTCCCTAGAGGTAACAAGATCTCCAAAGACCTCCCAAGACTTAGGAAGTCACGCTACAACTATCCTGACTAACTCGGTGGGTGTAGCTGCCTCACCAATAGTAGTCAAATCATCACTTCCCTGTTTGACCTTGCCATAATAATGAACTACATTTTCAGTGTTTGTCATCCTAATGTTTTTCAATTGTTCTTTGAGTACCATCTTCCTCCTCTCATTGTTACTCTGATAGAGAGTGGTTAGAGCTGTCCTCATCTGATATGCATATGTGTTTCCTCTCACCTGAGGAACCACATGATCCTTTAGACTGTCCATCAAAATCCTTTTCGCCTTTGCATTATTTTTTGTGAATTCAGCAAGTTCATCTGCAGCAGTAGGAGGTCCAACCACTTGCCCCCTTATGTCCTAAACTGCCGCCTCCTCAAACACTGTCTGAATTCTGTCCTTCCAAAAGGCATAGTTGGATATCCCATCTAGTCTGTCCTCTATCATTAAGAACACGGCCATGACTGTTGTCCAAAATTTACAAAACCAAGAAAATGGAGAAATTAACTTTCCAGCACACCTTGCTGTCCCAAAATATGAGTTTGATGTCCAAAAAATTCAGTTTGTTGTCCAAACCACTGTTTGCTGTCCCAAACTACTGTCTGCTGTTGAAACTGCAATTTTCTGCTTGTAACTCCGATACCATGTTGAAATTTGATGATAAAAAAAGTTTCTTGCAAACCCAACTTGGTTTTAATTTCACCTTATCACTTCCATTCAGTTAAATGCCATTTCACATAAACATATATTCAACATATTGAATTCTGGAAATAAAATTTTTAGATTACAGCACATGGGACTGTCAACATGTTAAGATTAGGTATGTTCTATGCTTAGAGCAATTTATTTCAATTTTCACAGTTAGCTCAATATCTTTTCTAGATTAGCAATAACATCAACATTAAAGTAAACTGCTGATAGAACTTAAACATAAATCGCAGAAGACAAGCAAAGACAAGAGGACACAAGATGTGGCGCTAGCCATGGACAAACCCCAATGTGGGGAAACCCTTGATCAATTCTTCTTATATGTTTTTCAATAGTTCAGCACAGAGAGAGAGAGAGAGAGAGAGAGAGAGAGAGTACATTTACAACAGAAGTCAACAATTAGACTTATCTAGATAAGAGCATAGATCATCTCTAAAAAGATGATACATGAGATCAGTGAAGACATGTTGCTTCAACTGATTCTCCAAGGTGACTCCACCTATCATCGTGCTGCATCTCGTCATCATGTTGCACCTCATCGTGTTGCACTATGCTGCACTCATCATCACACTGCTGGACCTCATGACTGCTAGACCTTATGTTGCACTGTTGTCTTATGTGCCATTGTTGAACCATGTTGTCATACAACATGTCTCATGTGCTTGCAACACCATGCTTGCTACAACTATCCAAGTTGTCCACACTTTCCATGCTGGTCATGCTTGCCATGCTGCACCATGCTTGCCGCTGTCATGTCACAACTGCTGTCCCACTTTGCTGCCATGTCATAGCTGCTGTCCCACTTTGCAGCTGCTGCACAATGTCACTGTTGTCCTATGTCATAGGGCTGTCCCATCATAGTTGTTGTCCATAATGACATTTTTATCCCATCATTGTGTTGTCCCAATATTCTGGGCAACACCATGTAGCCCAGCTGTCCCATATATATTAGCACTGTTGTACTAGTTGCCTTGCTGTCCCATGCATCTATGCATCAGTCATCAAACAACCCTCAATTCTGCTGCATGCTATTGCTGATTTCTGCCCAGGGTTTTGTGCATGTACTAGTCTGGTTAAGGCACCCCAACTAGCCTAACATATAGGGAAAATACCCTTGTTTGCCTTGCTGTCCTTAGAGGTGACTGTAGCCTGGTTAGGAGGTTCGTTCTAGGTCTCTTGGCCATCCAAACTTCATCTCCCAATTGCTATTAGCAGTCCCTCACTGCGGCCCTATAAATGTGTCACTAACACTGCCCACAAATCTATGACTGTGGCTGCCCTACCAATAGCCCTTTATTGCTGCGACATGATAACAAGGGAACTCGGTCCCGTCTCCAACACTTCGGACCCCTCCAAACGACGGCTAAGATTCCTGCTCAATGCGCTGTCCACACATTCCTTCCACGTTGTTTAGGGCAACCTCCTAATGCTGCGGCTAGGGCATGGTAATGTCCTTCTTGACTGCGTTTTGATAGGGACCAGCGTATAGGGTTGTAGGCTTCCTTCTAGATAGTGTTAGGGCTTCTCTTTGATGACTACGTCCTCTAGATTAGGGCAATGTATTCCTTCTTCTTGATTGCGGTTAGGGCAACCTCTTTTCTTCCAGTGTCTAGGGCTTCCACTCCTAGATTTCTCTTCCACTAAAACCCAAGACAAGTGGAGAGAAATCAAGATAGAAGTGTGTGTAGAAATGACTATCAAGTCATCTCCTTTTATACTAAAACATTGAGCACATGTGGGGTTTATTTGGTTGTTGGCCGGCCTTGACGAATTGTCTTATAACACAAATAAATTCATAACTCCATGAAGACTTATTGGAATCAGATGATCTTTAGATCAATCCTACACCTCTCGATGAGAGGGATCTAAGAAAATTATCAACTGCCATAAATAAGATGACCCACATGGAGTTTTGCCCTAGTTGCCAATTTTAACACTCCTTCACAACTAGGGAGAACTCCATCCGTTGATCCATTTGTTCGATTGTACTATCTCTGTCATCAGTGCCCTGCACTGCTCTGCTTTGCTCTGCTGAACCATGAAGAAGAACAATTGATCGAGAATGTCTCATACCATTCTCTACTAACCCAGAGTCAGTTTTATTGATCCCAGATCAATATCACAAGAGAGTGTCTCAAACCACTCATGCTGATCCTAGATCAATTTCATTGATCTCAGATCAATGGAAGTCATCCTAGCATAGGGAGTACGATAGATACAACGATGCGTCCATCCATAGTACTACTATGGTCCCTAACCCCATTTCCCTTCTCATTGTCCAGATGAGAGGTACTTCCCATGAGTCCCAGACTGCATGGGTAGGATGCAGGAGAACCACTCATCCTGCCCCTAAGTCGCCATGGGGTATCACAGGGGAAGGTTGAGCCATTCACCCTGTACACAATGCACCATTAGGGGAGGGTGAGTCGCCCTATGGTTGCGTATTGCTCCAGTAGTACCCCAAGCCCCTCGGAACTGCCAGAACTCAATGCATGCATTATGCAGGACCCTCATCAAAAGGTCTCTCAACAACTCCAAGTCGTTTGGGAAAGTCACAAATTTGACATTTCCTCGGGGCTTAGACAGATTGTTTGCGACCTGTACATCAATCTCAATGCGATGGAGCCTCCTCGCTTATCGACTTACCATATCCCAGATAAGGTAGTATCTGATGTCTATATGCTGGAGCAACTATAGAATACAGGATTCCTCAACAATCGAATCCCCCCCTGGTTGACACAAAGGATTATGGTGGTATCCATCATGTGTACAAACAACTCACTAAAGAGCTTCCACAACTAGACAGCTTCACACGAGATCATACTTGTAGCTATGTATTCGGTCTCAGTGGTGCTTATAGAAACCGACTTTTGCTTCTTGCTCATCCAGGGTATCGAAGCAGAATCCAAAGAGAACCAACACTCAGAAGTGCTCTTGCGATCCTCCACACTGCCTGCCTATTCAACATTCGAATAATCATGCAGCTTCATATTTCCGACAATGTATCTTAATTCATGAGAGATTGTGCCCTGAAGATATCTCAGAAGATTCTTGGCACCAATCCAGTGTGGCTCAACCATATATGAGCTCATCATACTAATTGCAAATCATATGTCCAGACGGAAGTTCACCAAGAACATCAACGCGAATGAGTTTATGAAATTCAGAGGCATTTCCCAAATCTGGTCTGTCATCACTACCATATAACTTTTGAAAGTTGAGATCCTCGAGGGGCTTGCAGTTTACCATTCCACATCCGGAATCCAACTCCCTCTTACTTCTGCAAATGAGAGGGTCTGCACCTGTAAAAAATAGGTCGTCCTCAGAAGGTGCCGGTATGAGAGGTTTATCATCCATAACCTTTAAGCAATGGTTTGGATCGGCTTCACTCCTAGTGAAACTTAGCTTCATTAGACAACTATCAATCCTTTCATAATATGCCCAGGGCGTTTTGCTTCAAGCGATAAAGGGCTTTCTTCCACTTGCGTACAGGAGATTCCCGATCATGAATCTCAAATCCCTTGGGTTGTTCCAAACCTGTGGACTTGCTATATGAGGGGAATGGTCCTCTTGTAAGATTTTCCTTCAGTACATCTCATACATGTACCTTCATGCTCTTTTTGAATTCAGGCATCCTTGTCACCATCTGACTCACATCAGGTAAGCCCCATAAAGTAGATCTTCGGTGCTATAGAAGAGATGTGTCAACTAACATGGTCCCTAATGGACTTCCTGCAACTTGATACAAATTGCCAACCCTGAATCCATGAGTAAGAGCATCTTTGAAAATTTCATTTTCAAACACCTACCTTTCCATTGATGAATGCCACCCTGAAACCTTTGACTTCCATAGCCGAAATGGACACTAGGTTCTTCTTGTGATTAGGTACATAAAAGAGATTCTGTAAATGAATCGAGTTACCCTCATTTAATTGAAGGGTAACATTTCCGACACCCTTTCTGGGATAGGTGGCATCGACTCCAAGTATAATCCCACGATTGTTTCCATCTCTTACTAAATTCGAGAGAGCACCCTTCTATCCGATGAAGTGCCTGGAAGCACTATAATCAATAAGCCAGATTCCCACAGAATCTGAAGGATAGGGCCAATACAAGATAAAACTTCTTTATCTTATCAGAAACAACATTTGATTCTTCATACCTGGGGTTCCTTGCTTTCCTTGAAGAGTCGGTCATTTCCTTGATGACCTGCATTACTAGTCATTCCTTCGATCATTGAAGATGTCCCTGGAATGATTGTTATCTTCATCAAGGATGTGTCCTTGCCATTAGAACACTCCTTCGCATAATGGCCGAACTTATTGTAAGCAAGGCATCTACGTTTCCTTTCACCTTGAGATCTGAACTTCCCATTGAAGTGATCGATAGGTAGGCCATCAGAAGCTTCCGCTGTGCCATTCTGATAATATACTCTGCTTCGACTTCACCCTTGGTGAATTTGAAGAGGGATGAGGAATCCATTGATCTTTTTGTCCTTTCCCAACTGTCTTTGGTGATTGCTCTCTCACTCTTGCTGGGGCTTTGTCTTCACCTCAACTCTGATACCATGTTAAGATTAAGTATGTTCTATGCTTAGAGCAATTTATTTCAATTTTCACAGTTAGCTCAATATCTTTTCCAGATTAGCAATGACATTAGCATTAAAGTAAATTGTTGATAGAACATAAACATAAATCGCAGAAGACAAGCCAAGACAAGAGGACAGAAGATGTGGCGCTAGCTAGGGACAAACCCCAATGTGGGGAACCCTTGATAATTCTTCTTATGTGTTCTTCAATAGTTCAACAGAGAGAGAGAAAGAGTACATTTACAATAGAAGTCAAAAATTAGACTTATCTAGATAAGAGCATAGATCATCTCTAAGAAGATGATACATGAGATCAGTGGAAGACATGCTGCTTCAACTGATTCTCTAAGGGGACTCCACCTATCATCGTGCTGCATCTTGTCATCATGTTGCACCTCACCGTGCTGCACCATGCTGCACCCATCATCACACTGCTGGACCTCATGACTGCTAGACCTTATGTTGCATTGTTGTCCCATGTGCCATTGTTAAACCATGTTGTCATATAACATGTCTCATGTGCTTGCGGCACCATGCTTGCCACAACTATCCATGTTGTCCACGCTTGCCATGCTGCACCATGCTGGCCGTGCTTGCCATGCTGCCATGTTGTCCATGCTTGCCATGTTGCACCATGCTTGCTATTTTCCATGCTTGCAGCTGTCATGTCACAACTGTTGTCCCACTTTGCAACTGCTGCACAATGTCACTATTGTCCTATGTCATAGGGCTGTCCCATCATAGTTGCTGTCCATAATGACATTGCTGTCCCAACATTTTGGGCAACACCATGTAGCCCAGTTGTCCCATATATATTAGCACTGTTGTACTAGTTGCCTTGCTGTCCCATGCATCTATTCATCAGTCATCAAACAACCCTCAATTTTGCTGCATGCTATTACTGATTTCTGCCTAGGGTTTTGTGCATGTACTAGTTTGGTTAGGGCACACCAACTAGCCTAACATATAGGGAAAATACCCCTGTTTGCCTTGTTGTACTTAGAGGTGACTGCAGCCTGGTTAGGAGGTCTGTTTTAGGTCTCTTGGCCATCCAAACTTCATCTCCCAATTGATGTTAGTAGTCCCTCACTGCGACCCTATAAATGTGTCACTAAAACTGCCCTCAAATCAGTCCTATGACTGCGGCTGCCCTTCCAACAGTCCTTTATTGCTGTAGCACGATAACAAGGGAACTCAGCCCCTTCTCCAACACTTCGGACCCCTCCAACTAACGTCTAAGACTCCTGCTCAATACGCTATCCACACAACCCTTTCACGTTGTCTACGGAAACCTCCTAATGCTGCGGCTAGAGCATGGTAATGTCCTCCTTGATTGCGTTTTGGTAGGGACCAACGTATAGGGTTGTAGGCTTCCTTCTAGATAGTGTTATGTGTTGATTTGGGCTAGCATCGGATGTGCTCTAGCCACGAAAATTGGTGGAGAGGCTAAGGCACATGAGATCTCCAATACCCAGAAAGAGTTTGGGCAGATTATAAACAGTTTGGGAGATATTAAAATAATTAATATTTTTAATGGAGTCCTTAAGTTTAAACTTAGGGAAATTAAAATATTAATGTGAATTAATATAAAACTGTGTTAGAATGGTCCAAAAGTCATGGATCATGCCAGATCTAATCTTAGCCGTTAAATAGGGACTTAATCTCGGCTGTTGATTTGTCAACGAGAAAATTATAAGAGGAGGCTTGAGGGTCACTTGGAGGTCACTTGGAGAACACACCAAGAGATCAAGATTTCGACTTTCTGGGGCTGTGTTTGCTGAGAAAGTTGAGAGAGTGATCAGAGTTGTAGCCGAGGGGCAATGAATGCAGAAGCAGAGAGGTAGAGATAGCACCGAGAGGATCAACGTAGTAGCCGAAGAGAGGGATGCAGAAGCAGCGAAGGGTTCACGCAGAGCCAGCCAGGGCTCACGTAGAGGTAGCCAGTAACTGCGCAGTGCCTCAGAGGGCTAGAAGGCTGACGCAGGCCAAGCCAGAGTGACGCTGGGCTAATGCTGGGCTAGAGAGAGGCTGACACTGGGGTTTCGTGGGGCAGATTAGCGCTGTGGAGCTGCCGGAGTGTTTATTTGGGGTTTCAATCGGAATATCTGCTTCCGAGTAGAGAGGTGCTACTGTTGAGATTTTTCTTTGTTGGATGAGTCGGATTTGGCATCCAGATTGTATTCTGAAACTTTTCAATAAATCAAACCCTCAAATAGCTACACCGATTTTCCTGCATTGGGTTTTTCCGGGGACATTAGTCCAAAAACAACAGTGTCACTTGTGTGCTTGTTTCTATTTCCTTCAGTTGATGATTTGTGATGTGTTGAGCATGTACTTGTATTTATATCCAATATTTACATGGTAAATAACTTGTTAATTAACAGAACAAGTAGGTAGGAATAAATCAGTAAAGTGCATGAAGGGTTCTTAATGTGTCAGACTTAGAAATTTCAACATGGTATCAGAGCATGGTTGCAGATCATTGGAGAACTGAGGACATCGGCTGAGCAGAGCAGTAGCAACAAAAAACAATTGTCGCGAGTGACAAAAGCTGTTCATAGTAGAGTGGCAGCAAGGAAGGGGTGATGCAATGCTTGCGTCATCAAGATTGAGCCAGGAAGAGGCAGCGCATAGGTTGAGGGAGGCAAAGGCAGGCTCACGCAGAGCCACGCAAAGGCCGGGAGGGCTGACACAATTAGCTGAGGAGGCTGATTTGTCGGTGCCAGGATTGCGCAGAGCCTAGGAGCTCTAACCTTCAGTTCGCTGGGGTTTAGGAGGTTGTGGTAAGTTGCAGAGTGGAGTTGGTGGGGTACTGTAGTCAGAATAGTACCTAACAGGGCAAGACCAAGGTAGAGGGAGTTGCTTTTGAGGTGGATTTCTAGCCAAGGAATCCAAATCAGTGTTGCAGTTTCACAGATGATTGGAGAGGGGCATCTCGACATTGGCATAAGGGTTTCCAGGAGGGAAATCGAGGCTTAGAGGAGTCATACCGAGAACTTCCCGGAGGGAAGTAGAGGAGCAGCGAAATGGCACTACACGGAGTTAGAGACCATGATAGACTAGACGGAGCCTCAAAATTTGTAGTCTGGAAGGCCATAATCTTATCCGTACTAGACAGGAATCGTGTCAAGCACTTCGCCTTGACGACGATATCTATCCCAGTTGATCCGGCTAATAACAACAGGTACGAGGATGCAATGGCGAGGGTTAAGAGTATGATCCTTGACGGGGTCAAGGATCATATAGTACCACATATCGCCGAGAAGAACACGACACAGGAGATGTGGGAGGCCATGACCAAGTTGTATCAGCATACTTTTGTGTAGAGGAAGATGCTACTAGAAAATCAGCTGCGATCATACCAGATGCAGAAGGGAGAACAGATCGACCCATTCCTCGGCCGATTGAAGGAGATCTGGGTTCAGTTGACTTGCTTAGGGGCAACACCGGATCCATAATTGATGGTGAGAACAACCCTGAACGCAGTGTCAGAAGACTGGGAGGTGTTTGTCTAGAGCATATGGGGCAGGGCGACCCTTCCAGATTGGGAGGAAATGTGGGCTGCTCTTTGCTAAGAAGAGATCAGAAGGCTGAGCAAGGTGGGAAGCAAGGACAAGGGGATCAGAATCAATAAGGAGGACAAGGAGGATGCTGCCCTAGCACCTGAGGGAAAGTAGGAAAAATGGAAGAAGGACCTCTCCAAGGTCAAATGCTTCCACTGTGGGGAGCTGGGTCATTATGCGACCCGGTGTCCAAGGAAGAAGAGTAAGGGAGAGGCCTCCGAGACCAAGGCAGCGCCAGCAAGGGCAGAGAAGGAAGTGGAGACAAACGATGATTGTGCCATGAGTGCTCATATTCCACTTCAAAAGAAGTGGAGAGACATCGAGTTGTAGTTAGGCGGACTACAGGTGATGAGGGGCAAGATCTTCGAGGTACCCAGCCTCTTGGATTAGTCCTTGTTACGACAGTCCCGAGGAGGAGTAGCAACAATGGCAGATGTTGGTAAAGACGGATGCAGATGGAGCGACAGAGGGAGCTACAGTGCAAGACTCCAAGGACAACGCGAGGCTAGCAGGCTGCAACAGTGCGAGAGGCACGAGAGTGTTGCGCCAGTGCAGGATGGCATATAGAGACGTGCAACGGTGTGAAATGCATGGAGTTGTTGCAGCAACACAGAGGTCAGAGAGGGAGCACTTGTCAGTGACAGAGGGAGTTTCAACATCAGTAGTGTTTCTAGCCTGACGGAGATGTCAGAGTTGGGAGATCAGTTACTTACTTCTCAGTAATTGAGTTGCAGTGCAGCAGTTAGCAATGGTAGTGCTATGGGCAGCACGATGCAACATGATGAGAGGGGTTGCAGTGTAGATGCAACAGTGGTAGTGGCAAGGCCATGGGCAACAACATGGATGCAGAGGGAGTTGCAGTACAGATGTAGCAGTGGTAGTGGCAGGGCCATGGGTAGTAGTATAGGATGCAGCAATGCAGAGGATGTTGGGCAGCAGGCCTAGTATCAACATAGGGACCGATGTCGTATAATTAGAGTGATGCTCAGTGAGGAGTATTACTAGAGTACAGTCCTCGCTAAGAGGGAGTGTTGATTTGGGGTAGCATCAGATGTGCTCTAGCCACGAAAATTGTTGGAGAGGCTAAGGCACATGAGATCTCCAATACCCAGAAAGGGTTTGGGCCGGTTCTAAACAATCTGGGAGATATTAAGATAATTAATATTTTTAATGGACTCCCTAAGTCTAAACTTAGGGAAATTAAAATATTAATGTGAATTAATATAAAACTGTGTTAGAATGGTTCAAAAGTCATGGATCAAGCCAGATCTAATCTTATCGTTGATTAGGGACTTAATCTCGGCCGTTGATTTGTCAACGAGAAAAGTATAAGAGGAGGCTTGAGGGTTACTTGGAGAACACACCAAGAGATCGAGATTTCGACTTTCTGGGGCTGGGTTTGCTGAGAAAGTTGAGAGAGCGATTAGAGTTGCAGCTGAGGGGCAATGAATACAGAAGTAGAGAGGTAGAGATAGCATCAGGAGGATCAATGTAGTAGCCGGAGAGAGGGACGTAGAAGTAGCCAAGGGTTCACGCAAAGCCAGCCAGGAGCTGCGCAATGCCTCAGAGGGCCAGCGTGGGTGACACAGAGGGCTAGAGGGCTGACGCAGGCCAAGCCAGAGTGATGCTGGGCTAACGCTGGGGTTTCGTGGGGCAGATTGGAGCTGTGGAGCTGTCGGAGTGTTTATTTGGGGTTTCAGCCGGAATATCTGCTCTAAGTAGAGAGGTGCTACTGCCGAGATTTTTCTCTGTTGGGTGAGCTGGATTTGTTACCCAGATTGTATTATGAAACTGCTTAATAATTCAAACCCTCAGATAGTTGCACCAGTTTTTCCACATTGGGTTTCTCCAGGGACATTAGTCCAAAAACAACGGTGTCACTTATGTGCTTGTTTCTATTTCCTTCAGTTGATGATCTGTAATGTGTTGAGCATGTACTTGTATTTATTTCCAGTATTTACATGGTAAATAACTTGTTAATTAACAGAACAAGTAGGTAGGAAGAAATCAGTGAAGTGCATGAAGGGTTTCTAACGTGTTAGACTTAGAAATTCCAACATTAGGGCTTCTCTTTCATGATTGCGTCCTCTAGATTAGGGCAATGTATTCCTTCTTCTTGATTGTGGCTAGGGCAACCTCTTTTCTTCCAGCGTCTAGGGCTTCCACTCCTAGATTTCTCTTCCACTAAAACCCAAGACAAGGGGAGAGAAATCAAGATAGAAGTGTGTGTAGAAATGACTATCAAGTTATCTCCTTTTATACTAAAACGTTGAGCACATGTGGGGTTTATTTGGTGTTGTCTTATAACACACTTAAATTCATAAGTCCATGATACTTATCAGAATCAAATGATATTTAGATCAATCCTACACCTCTCGATGAGAGTGATCCAAGAAAAATATCAGCTGCCATAAATAAGATGACCCACATTACCATGAAATGACTCAGGATGTTTGAGAGTGGATTTCATATTAAGAAAGTAGAATTTTAGATCTCACTCAAAATCCACTAGAATTAATAGTTTTTCAGGAACTCAGGATTCGATGGATTGCAATGTTTCCATTGCATTTTGTCATGTACAAGGGTATGGAATTAGTATTTAATCAAGAGCATCAAGCCCTCTTTCTACTTTAGAGTGACTTTTAGACTCGTCACTCCACTATTTTTGAGTTTTAATTATATCAATTTACTATTCCAGTATTCAGATTTCAGTATCTATTATAGCCTATTATGCTTAGTACTAATTAGATTCTAGAATGAAGAATGGTGAATTCTAATTTTAAATCAATTTAGAATCTAGAATGATGAATTTAATTTTTAAATCAATGTAGATTCTAGAATGGTGAGTAATGAATAATGAATATGGATTGGAGTATTTCACTATTGAATCTCGTGGTCTATGGATGAATCATGTATATATTAGTAAGGATGATGAGTATAGATCAATGTATTTCATTATTTAATTCAATTATGTATGTATCATTGTATTTATGCTTTCATTATTGAATATGATTTTTGATATATATATATATATATATATATATTTAAATATATTAGAAAGGAAAAAAATATGTACCCCAATGCCCATCCATCCCCCCTAAATCTCCCTAAAATTTGAGGGTACTCTTTTGCGTCTCCCTGCACCTGTGTCTCCCCGCCCCGGAGTCTTGGTGGAACATTGCAAAATACTACTTATCTCTTCAGCCCAAAACTCCATGAAAATAGTGCCCACTTTGCCTCGATTTTTGTGCCCGCTTGAAGCTAAAAATATGTACTGTACGGATACGATTGTACTGACTATACGTATTTTTTTTTTTCAAATTTGTTTTTCAAAACTTCTCTTGAATTGCGTGCATTTCATAGCATTCAATGTTTGTACTGCACCTTTTGCTGTCTTCTATGCCTTTGATTTCCATGTTCAACTTTCTCCAGAAATCAGTCCTTCAGCGTGCTGCAACAAATTTCTCCTTTAGAACTTTTCTCCAGTGCTCAACATCCTTTCTCCAATTTGCTCATGAAGAATGAATGCAATCTTTCTTTTCTTTTCCCCCTTTTGTTTCCCTAAATGACTTTTGGGCAACGCTAAGATTCAATGGCTCAGGTTCATTTAGATCAAGGGATGAGAATAAATGTGCATTTAATTCTCACTTTCTATTTTTTAACTCACCCATTAAATAAAGTACCCACATTGTACTTTGTCTAAAGTCACTTTTCACTTTATAATTTAACATTGACTTTACCACTTATAAAGTCACTTTCACTTTATAAAGTCACACTTAGGAAAATAATTATTTTGGACACTTTTCCCTAGGTAGAGACTAACCCATGGGAAACCACTTGTCCAAGGTATATCAAAAATCAACAAAATTTAATTCCTCATCCAAAAGTACACAAAAAATGAGAAACGTATGAAAAATGTGATTGCAATCACAAATTTTTCATGTATTTCTCATTTTTCATTTATTAGGGTCCATCAAAAGTATGCAATGTGGGTACTCCTTGCATGAGGAATTAAATTCCACATCTAATGAGTGCTCTCACTCGAAATTTGAGTAAAACCGTGGGGAGATAAGTTGAAAATACGAGGTGAAAAAGTAGTTTTTTCTTTTTTCCCACTAAAATTTGATGATACAATTTAATCTTATTCTATTGTTTCCACTATTATTTTATAATATTCCTTAGGAGACCCATTTTAGACCTCAAAATTTCTCTAATGAAAATGCACTCTTGGAAAATATGTTAAATCCTCCTTCTAGGGTCGAGATAGCAGAGCTGGATCCATCTTGGAGTGATTTACTCAGATGTGTGTGGACCATTTTCTATAGTCTCAGTTGCAAAGCACATGTATTATCTGATCTTTGTAGATGATTTTTCTTGCAAATGTTGGATCTATTTTATGAAGAAGAAAGATGAGGCTTATGCAAAATTTGTTGAATTTAAAACCTTAGTTGAAAATGGGATTCAGCAAAAAATTAAATCCGTGAGAAGTGATAATGGCGGAGAGTGTGTCTAATGCATTCAAAGCAGTATGTGCCAAGGAGGGTATTAGAAGGGAGTTGATTGCACCTCACAACCCACAACAAAATGGGGTGGCAGAAAGGAAAAATAGAAGCATTATAGGGGCTGCAAGAGCAATGTTGCATGATCAAGGGTTGCCACTATACCTATGGGCAGAAGCATGCAATACAACTGTTTATTTGTAGAACAGGAGCCCTCACAAAATTCTTGGAATGATCACACTTGAAGAGGCTTTCTCTGGGAGGAAGCCAGATGTTTCCCACTTTTGCATTTTTGGATCCATGGTTTATTGTCACTACTCCAGAAATAGCAGGGAAAAGTTGGAGCCTACTACAGAGAGGGGGATCTTTGTAGGATACAAAGAGACACCTCATATTTATCGGGTGTATATGCCTTCACACAGGATGACTGTGATGAGGAGAGATGTCAGATTTGATGAGGAGAAGGCCATGAGAAGCTCTCTAGAGCGAGAGCTGAACATTCCACCAGAGGAGGAGCTTCTAGCTCCAAAGGAGGAGCCCCAATCAGATTCACAAGATGTTGTGTTGCAACCACATGTGGAGGAGCAGAGAGTAGGCCGAGTGGAGGCAACCATCCACACAGGGCCTTCCAAAGAAGGGAGGAAGAGAACCAGAGAGGCAGACAAGTTAGTGCATGAAGCTTAGGAATAGGTTGGAGCTCCTAGTTCCTTGCACATAAAGGAGATTAGTAGACAGATATACCGAATATATGGCACTCATGATATAATTGATTGATTCTTAGCCTTCATTTAAGGAAGCAGTTTCCCAGCAGGCATGGGTAGATGCCATGGTGGAGGAGTATGACTCCATCATGAAAAATGATGCTTGGGAGGTTGTGCCTAGACCTGAGGGCAAATATGCTATTGGCTCCAGGTGGATGTATAAGGTGAAACATGTAGCTGATGGCAGTGTTGAGAAGTACAAGGCCAGATTTGTGGTGAAAGGCTTCTCACAAGTGGAGGGAGTTGATTATGAGGATACTTTTGCCCTTGTGGCAAGATACTCATCTATCAAGACCATACTTGCACTGGCAACACAATTTGGGTGGAGGATCCACCAAATGGATGTTAAGACTTGTTAAGTTTGATTAACATGTCCTTTGCTTAAATCAATTACTTCAACATTCCATGATAGCTTCATTTACATTTTCATTGCAATCACATAAACCATTGTTATATTGACAGTAACAGAAGAAAGAACATAAACCATAAATGCAAAAGACAAGCCAAGACAAGAGAATTCAGAATTTGGCTCAGGCCAAGGAAAAAACCCTAAGATGGGGAAACCCTAAGAATTCAAAATTTTGCTCAATCTTCTTTATTATTAGAATCAAATGTTCTGCAGAGAAAGAGATAGAGAGTACAATCTAAGTCAAAATTGACTTGCCAATATGATGATCAGTACCACTGTCCAAATGCAAAGGATATAGCCCAAACTAGTATGAACTTTTGCCTTCTGTCTTAAGCTGAGATCAATGATAGTCAAAACCTGCTACAAAATTGTCTTTAAAAGGAACTCGATTATGGACAGATTGTAGGCATGGTTAGGGCACACATCACCCTAACTTGCAGCTGCAAAATCATGAGATTCGCTAGGCTAACGTATAGGCCCCTTATCCTCTATTAAACATTAGTCCAAATCCTGCAGTCCCCATAGAAGGTCTGCGGCCTATTAGAGAAGATATATGCTGCTCATAACAACCCTCAAGTACTCATTGAATTAGCCCAGGTTTTCTCCAAACAAACTCGGCTACCTGCCTGTGGAACTCGACCTAATATAGGGAAGGTTTGTCACATAAATAGTCACAAAACTTCGACCATAAATTTTCTCAGGTATACGACCTTTTCTTGTAATGATCTAGACTTGCATAAGAAACAAAAATGGCCCAAAACAAGCTTTTCGTCCTCCTTGATTGATCTCCTAGGGCAGTGGTCAACTTTAGAGAGAAGGAAGACAAGTTGTGAATGAATCAAATGCCGATGGAGGTCACTTCTATTTGTAGGACGAGGAGAGGGTTTTAACTTATTTAATTTTCCCCAAGCCGACCTTGAGATTGGTGGACACAAATTCAAATTTCAAATTTTCAATTTTCCCAACTTGATAAGGACATGCCTTATAAAATTTCTTTTGAATAAATATTTTTCCTTATCCAAAATTGACGATCTTTAGGTCGATTTTGGTCCTCTCGAAAGGAGGAATTGAATGCCACAATCATCTTCTTCAGAAGAGTTGCCCAAAGAGGAATTTGGTCCTAGTTTCCAATTTTAACATTGCCTTTCAACTAGGGAGAGTTTCTCCTGCCAATCCATCCATCATCATGCCCATCTTTCATCATGTGCCGTCTCTGCATCTCGTCTTTGCTTCGCTTAACACTGATATAAATAATGAAGAAGAATTGATCGAGAGTGAGTCACAAGACCTTATCACTCTCTATTGACAAAAGTCAGTCTAGGGGTAGAACCCCAATCAGACTTGATCCCAAGTCAAGTTGTTGAACACCATGCATCCTAGTCGTAGGGAGTACGACAGTACACGATGCTCCATCAATAGTTCTATGGTCCCTATCCTCTTTTCCAACTCATTGGCCAGATGAGAGGTACTTCCCATAAGTCCCGAACTACATGGGTAGGATGTATGCTGGGGCAACAACAGGGAAAGAATAAATCACATCTTGCTCACAACCACACGTAGGGAAAGGATAAACCACATCCTACAGTCACATGTCACATTCATCGTAGGGAAAGGATAAACCACATTCTACACGCATGCAAATCACCGAGAGTAGGGAAAGGATGAACCTTGTCCTACATGCATGCCAACCAACAATCGTAGGAAGGATCCTACGTGGGGAAAGGATGAACCACATCCCACCGACATGTCAACCATCGATCGTAGGGAATAAGCATCCTACATGTGGGGAAAGGATGAACCACGTTCAACTAACATGTCCACATGTGACAACAAGCATATGCCTATATGCATCTCTCTCCGGGGTATCTGTAGGAGAAGGTGAACCACTGATCCTGCTCATATGTCATAGGAGAAGGTGAACCACTCATCCTGCTCATATGTCATAGGAAAATGTGAACCACTCATCCTATGCATATGTCATCAATAGTAGTGAAGGTGAACCACTCACCCCTCACGTGTAGTCAATCGTAGGGGAAGGTGAACCACTCACCCTACACACATGTCAACCGTCACAAGGGAAGGTGAACCACTCACCCTGTACACAACGACCTATAGGGGAAGGTGAACCTACTCACCCTATGGTTGCTCATAGCTCAAGAAGTACCCCAAGTCTCCAAGAGCTCCTGGAGCTCAATGTTCAACCGGAACCCTCATAGTATGGTTTAATCATGACTTCCAGCCTCCCTCTAAATGAAGATAGTCTTGACCTTCCAAAAACTTTGTGAGGATGTTGGAAACTGGGATATCCATCCTGAAATGATGGAGCTTGATTGCTCCCCACTGTACTGTATCTCAAATAAAGTGGAATCTGATGACAATGTGCTGGGAAAAGGCATGGAACACGAAATTTTCTTAGTGACGATTCCCATTCTGCAATATACAATGGTGGTTTCCAGCATGTGCACAAAAAGGCTTACTAAAGAGCTTCGTCAACCAAATGGCTTCATAATAAGCCATGTTTGCTGCTTTATACATTCAACCTCAATAGTGCTCCCATGGCAACAAACTTCAGTCTTTAATTCATGGATCCTAGAAGATACAACTCCTAGATCAGCTCTTTCCATTCTTCACATTATCAGCCCAGTTAACATTGGAAAATCCATGGAATCTTATATTTCAGTAGTGAATTTCTGACCATAAACAACTATTCAATATATGAGGCATATCCATAGCTTGTCTTAGAGGCATGTGATAGATGAAAACCCAGAAAAACCAGGGATCAACAACATCTCCATCTTGTTAGACTTTTAAGCATAGAAGATAGTGTATCAAGGATTTTCATCTTAGCTTTAGAAGTCTTATATTGATATCATCAGATAAACAGACATCATTAATAGCTGCATTTTCGATCATGGCTCCCTCTAAATATCAGGAAAGCGACCTCACCCATAACCATCGAGCTATCTACAACCTGCAACTTTTCTTGTCATTATTTCTTTCGTCCATGTGACATGGACAACCATACATTTTACCAATGTTCCACCAAGTCTCCGGGAGGGGGAGACGCGAGTGCGAGGAGACGCACAAAGGGGACGTGTGGGAGAACCCTGAAATTTTAGGGAAATTTAGGGGAGACGGGGGGACGTCGAGGTATATATAATATAATTTCTAATTATATATATTATATATTGTATATTATTTGAATTTTGTTCATATTCATTGTTCAATAATGTATTCATCATATTCAATTACCATGATTCAATAATAAAATTCAATATGAAATATTCAAATACAATGTACATTGATCCATATCATTCATCATTCATCAATCATCATTCTATAATTTAGATTGAGTCATTGATTTAAAAATTAAATGGAAAATTGAAAATTCTGAATTCATCATTCATCATTCTAGTCTTCTAGATTCTAAATTGAACACTAAATTAAAATTTTCAATTTATATAACTCAAAGTTTCAAACTCAAAAATAGTTAAGAGTGAAGAGTCGGTCATCAATATCTAGTGTCACAACTCAAATGTTAAAACTTAAAAGTAAAAATGGAAAATGAACATTGAAAATAAAATCAACTTCAAGGACTCAATCTCAATGATTGGTCCTCTACATCCATCTGCTGCATGAAGTCATCAGGAACATCAATCGGAATGTCATTATCTGAGTCAGAGTCACTCTCTTGAGTAACCAATGGAACTCCAACCAAACCATGCTGCAACTCATCTGGTCCATCCTCATCATCTATCTGTGCACTATCCTCTGGATCCACATCCCATCGTGTTGCTGGTCCCCTTCGATACTCTGGTGTCTTCCTATGTGCAAGACGTAGAGAACTATGCACTGCAACTAGCTTCTTTGCTTTCCTAGAGGAAAGTCTATTCCTCTTGATAGAGTGGATGAAGCTATATGTGGACCAATTCCTCTCTGCTGCAGAGGAACTAGCAATCTGAGACAATAAGCGAATAGCAAGATGTTGGATCTCTGGAGCCTCATCCCCATGCATGGTCCACCAACCAATGGGGTCAGTCTGGCCTAAATCATTGCGATCTTCCCTTGCATCCGGCTTGTTGAAGGGACCACTGAGACTTGCAAATTGCATCCACTGTCTCCTAATGGATCTCCCTTCTTCTGAACTATACATCTTTGTAATGGCTGCTCGAAATCCCTTTTTGACCTCTGGATCTTCAATGGGAAGCATTCTACCGCTTCTTGCCACATACCATTTTGGGTTGAGTGCATATGCCGCCATGTGCAAAGGTGTATTCATTCGATCCCACCTACGCTGAATAATGGGTCGAATCTGAGTCGTATAGAACTCTAAGGAAGGATCTTTTTCACGAATGGCCACCCTTGATCCAACATACTATCAAAAGTCTCATAGATTTCTCCAAGAGTAGGAGAATCTGTGTCAGTGTAGCGAATGACCTCAACTACAAGGCGTAAGAGTGACACCAAATAACCACAATCTGTCCACCAATCATTATCCAATATCTGAATCCTGATTTTCTTCCCTTCCTCTGTCTTGGATTCTGCCCATCTGTTCCAATCTGGAGTCACAACCATGGCCTGCAATGCCGACTGCACCTCCAACATCCTCTCTAATAAAAGAAAATAACTAGCATATCTGTATCGGTAGGCTTGAGGAATTCCTTCCTCGCATGAGACCTGTACATGGCTAAGGAGGTGTGGTGATTGCAAATAAACATTTGCACATTTCTTGCAGCTGTCACCAAGTTAGATACCCACTCAATTTTGCCAATGTCTTTCAATGCATTATTGAGTGCATGCACATAACAAGGGGTCCAGAAAATATCTCTGTATTTACTCTGAATCATTAATTCTGCTGATCTACACACTGCTGCTGCATCTGTCACAACCTGTACAACATTTGTAGAGCCAACCTCCTCTATAGCATCACGAAGAAGCTCAAATTGGAAAGCTGCATCTTTGTGTTTTCCAGAACAATCAACAGCTCTAAGAAAGAAAGGCCCCTCTCGGCAAGTGACTATGATGTTGATAAGTGGACGTTTGGCAATGTCTGTCCACCCATCCATAACAATAGAACAACCTTCCCTCACCCATGTCTGCCTCAAAGTTTCCTTTTGCACATTAATATTGGCCACTTGCCTTTCTAATATCACTGTCCTCAACTTATGTTCACCTGGGGGCACATATGAGGGTCCTGCTGTTGCAATTGCCTTGACCATCTCCTTGTAGTAAGGAGAACGACTAACATGGAAAGGAATTCCGTTGGCAAAAAGAAATTTGCCAATGGCATCATCTGTATCATCACGGTTCAACTTACTGTACATCCCTGCAAGAGTTGGTCCCACTGCACAAGAGCGGGAACCCTTAGTCCCAATATGAGATGGTGGAGGCATATCTTTCTTTGATTTTCTTCTTGAGCTTGTGGCTTCATTAAAATTTTCTTGAGGTTGGGCCATGACATTTTTGCTTGAGAACATGCCCTTTGCATCTACTGCCATTTGCATTCTCAAGAGCTCTGATTTTTGCTGCAGTGTTAAATGTGAACATATGCTAACCCCTTTGCCACCTACACCCAAAAGATGCATCCTGAGACGACTATAACTCCCAGCCCAAGAATGGGCACAAATGTTGCATTTCCAATGGCGTGTCCCACCTCTTGTGCTTCCCGGTTTTGGTTGGGTTGAAGAGCCAGTGATTTTGGTAGCATATAGCAAAAGAGGTTTGCTTGGATTGAATGTCCCCTTTGCATATTCTGCCAATGACTTTGATGGGGTTGGAGTCGTTGAAATGACATCAGCACTAGCTGTACTACTGACATGGGTTTCATTCCTTGTTGATGGCGTTTCAGTTTGAGAATCATATTCATTTTCAGTTTGACTGTCACTGCCACTTTGGTTGCTGTCACTCATTTTGCAAATAGTTTATTTTGCAGATTTTGTATTTATTTAATGCCCTGCAAGAAGGGTTTGTTTAAAAAAAATTAAAATATAAACGGTGAATTTAACAAACAATTTAAATTTTACAGTTCTGAGTTTTAAAAAAAAAATTTAACAGTGAATTTGACAAACAATTGAATTTACAGTTCTGAGTTTTTTAATTTTTAATGCCATGTAAATGAGATAACTTCAAAACTTTAACATTGAAACAGTGAAACATGAAAAAAAAATTAAAAAAAATTGCAGTCAAACTCACTGTGTACAGTCTGGAGCAGCTGGTGGAAGTTTGGAACAGCGTTACACTTTACAGGCTTACAGTTACAGCAAAGATGCCGGCTGCGTGGAGGGCGCTGGTATAGCAGCAATGCTGCCTGCGTGAAGGGTTTGGTAAAAGACTAAAGTTAAAACAGTGTAATACATGGCCTGAACAATGAAGGCTGAATCGAATTAAAATTTTTAAATTTAGACAAAACAAAAATTACCAGCGGCAGCACGCACAGGTGTATAAGACTATATCGGTCTTTTTCCTAGGGCTGAGACTGAGGTCCAATAAGAATATGACAGCAGTTCCAAACTGAAAATAGTAAAACACTGCTCCAAAAACAAACCAGAAATTATGACCAGAAAAGCCCAAGACTTGTAAGCAGAGAAGCCCAACAAAACCACCTCAGAGACAGCAAAAAATCCACGAAATTACTTCACAAAATCACCTCAGAAACGATGAATAGTTCATACGCTGCCGCCTGCCGCCTGCGTGGGAGGATGCCACAAGTTTACTGAATCGTTGAAGTTCAATCTTGATACGCTGCCGCCTGCCGCTGCGTGGGAGGATGCCACTGCAAGTTTGTTGAATGAGAATCGTTGATACGCTGCCGCCTGCGTGGGAGGATGCCACTGCAAATTTGAAATTTGTTGAAACGTTGATACGCTGCCCGTGCCGCCTGCTGCCTGCCGCCTGCGTGGGAGGATGCCACTGCAAATTTGACAATTTGTTGAACCGTTGATACGCTGTCCGTGACGCCTGCTGCCTGCCGCCTGCGTGGGAGGATGCCACTGCAAATTTCTTTAAACGTTGATACAATGATACGCTGCCCGTGCCGCCTGCGTGCCACTGCAAATTTCTTTAAAGTTTAAACGTTGATACAGTGATATGCTGCCCGTGCCGCCTGCGTGCCACTGCAAATTTCTTTAAAGTTTAAATGTTGATACAATGATATGCTGCCCGTGCCACCTGCGTGCCACTGCAAATTTCTTTAAACGTTGATACAATGATACCGATACGCTGCCCGTGCCGCCTGCGTGGAGCAAAAGTGCTGAACCTAACAGCAACTGCTAAGTGCTCACTGCTGAACCTAACAGCAAGCCGTGGAGAAGAGGGAGGATGCGCAGAAGCTTTGAGGAGCAGAAAAAAATGCGTTGAGGTAAGACTCATAAGAGCATAATGAATGGCGGCAACTTGAAAAGTAAAACCCTAACTTTTCAATGTTAATGTAATTTTTTATTTGTAATTGTTAATTTAGTTTATTTTTATTTTTTATGTTTTTTTAATAAATAAATTTTCATTTTTAATTTTTTTTTTGGTTTATAAAGGGTAATTAGACAAAAATGAAGGGGGACGCCCAGAAGAACCCCATTTTCGGGGGGACGCCCAGAAGTACCCCTTTCGGGGAGTCGAGTCTCCCACACTGGGGAAACGCACCCCCTTGCGTCTCCCCGAGTCTCCCCAAAAGGGGGACGTGGGGAAACGCACCCCCGAGAGTCTCCCCGTCCCGGGTGCGTGGGGTGCGCGCACCCCACCCTGGGGGACGCGTCCCCGTGGAACACTGCATTTTACTAGGATCCTATAGCTCCCTCTAAAATCTTGCTTCAGTTAGATATACAGGCTTTATCAAGCTGGTCCTCATCTTTAGGACGAGACTTTATCATGCTGCAATTGTGTCAGAAAACTTCGGTAATACATGCACCAAATCTGTGAGAATCATCATCATGGTCCTTCTTCAACCAGGTTAAAGAAATTCTCCCATGAGATATCCAATCATCCAGTTGTTTTATGACTGCTACCAATACATTATATGAAGGTCCTAGGCATCTGCATCCATACAACTATCCTTCTTTAATGATTCAAGCAAAATCAGGGATGCTGCTGCAGGGGTCTGGTCCATGATCTTTAAAAGAGGACACTTCCAGAGTTGCTCATATTGCAACCTTCATCACTATATTCTTTCTTGGCTTCTGAACTTTTGATGGCTCCAAGACTTCCTATCGATAAGTCTCTAAATAGGAATTCTATCCTACTTCTTGATAGGACCTATGGATGTAGATAGTATTGTCATATCATCAAGTATCTTTACAATCAAGAAGAGGTCATTGCTGTCACAATCTCTGCCAAGGATACACTGTCATATAAATTTCAGGGACACTGCCACATATCAGAAAGTGCTGCTATCAATTAAGGTCACATTCTTTTTCAAGGATGTTGAGATATGGAAGGTCAACATTATGCACAGTTCATAAGCAGATTATTCCATCAAGGTCAAACCCTCAATCTATCTATGACTATCGTAGCTCAAGTTCAAAGTTAAGCTTGAGCCCATAACCTCTGCAGTCAAACTCACTAGTTTTGTTCTGCTATATCCAACTATTAATGTTGCAAAGTTCCATACATCCAAAAGGCATTCACCCAGAAGTTAGAAAAGTCTCAATGCACTTCACAATTGATATGCTGTGTTGTGGACAAATCAAGGCTCATATTTCTGATCAATACACAACTCATCGCATTACCCTGATAATGGATCTTATTATAATTTGTACGTGGGTTTATCTGTAGCAGGAATGCAAGAGTTCCACCCTGAAACAAACCATACTAGGAGAATCATTCAAGAGTATACTCCAGATCTGTTGAGTCACAGAAGTAAACCAATCCAGATGGGACTTGCAATACTGCATAAGTATTGATTCATTAACCATACCAATATTTAACTGCTGCCCTAGACATGCATTAGGGTCGAGAGAAAATGTTCCATGATAGTCTTCTAAATAATATGAATTCATTTAAAGAATTTTCATGGGTGAGATCTTTCATCAGGGAGCCAAAGGTCGGCTTAACTGATATAAGAAGCTCAAGTTGAGTATCTTTATATGTATTGGTCATGATACTGATGAAGGAACTCATCATGGATCTCATTTCCCAGGTGGTCATATTGTCACCACATGTCAGCATACGTTACTATGAGATGAATAGATGTTTTAATCCTTTTAGGCTGTGGCCCAAGGCTGTGAGCAAGGAACTGATCATTCTGAAAAACACTTATGAGATGATAAGTCTAATAATCCATCAATCTGGACCTCTTTCATGCTGGGAGACTTGGCTCTGACAGAGGCTCGAGTTATGTTCAGAAGCCCGGGCCTCATGCTTAGAAGATTGTGTGCAGATGCTCAAAATATCCTTTCAGCAAGGTCGATTCTGGACTAAACACAGGAGAAGACTGATGTTTACGGGCTATCATAGATGCATATGTATCAAATAATGCTAAATAGTTTTGGATCATTAACAGAAGATTTTCCTTCCTTCTAGGATAGATATAGCTTCTAATAGGAAGACCTTGAGTGCCTTACTAGAACAAACCCTTCACAAAATTTTGATGACTTCATTGATCAAAAATGATTGTATTGTACATACCAGAGATGATTGTATTGTACATGCTCAGAAATTTGGAAATTTGGATGAACAATGCAGACCTAAAGGTCAGCGTTCATTTCAAAGTCAAGGGAGGCGACTTCTATTTTGAAAGACCTTTTTATCTTTCACGGTTGTACTTCTCATGCTTTCAAAACAAGTCGGCTTCAGGGATGACTGAGCATACTCCGACTGTGTATGAATTTGTGGTTCAAGACTGAATCACAGATTCTCATGTACTCCAGCAGATTTACAGTGCCAAAACTTTGTAGTTTAATTAATTCTCTGTCATATAATACTTGTGCCGAGAATTTGATGGAGGAGATTTGGATTCATGAAACCTTCTCAAATATATTCTGGCCTAGGATTTGGTACTCTTAAGCTATGCCCAGGATTGTGATTTCTTAGTTAAGAAACTCGGCTTTGTGTGGACTGTTAGATTTTGCCCTCAGTCTTCCAGATCAGGGTTTATATGGCCTTCAAAAGTCCACACGCTGCCTAGTCATGGTGACTATGTCTTAAGATCATATGCCTAGATTTTTGAAGACCATGGAGACTTGTCAACACTTCTCAGTGGTTGCTTTCTCTTGGTTGGGCTTGTCCTCACCTGAGCTCTGAAACCATGTTAAGTTTGATTAACATATTCTTTGCTTAAATAAATTACTTCAATATTCCATGATAGCCCAATTTACATTTTCATTGCAATCACATAAACCATTGTTATATTGACAGTAACAGAAGAAAGAACATAAACCATAAACACAGAAGACAAGCCAAGACAAGAGAACTAAGAATTTGGCTCAAGCGAGGGAAAAAAAACCCCAAGATGGAAACTCTTGATCAATCTTCTTTGTTATTAGAATCAAATGTTCAACAGAGAAATAGATAGAGAGTACAATCAAAGTCAAAATTGACTTGCCAATATGATGACCAGTACCGCTGTTCAAATGCAAAGGATATAGCGCAGACTAGTATGAACTTCTGCCTTCTGTCTTAAACTGAGATCAACAATAGTCAAAATCTGCTACAAAATTGTATTTAAAAGGATCTTGATTCTGGACAGATTGTAGGTCTGGTTAGGGCACACATCTACCCTAACTTGCAGCTGCAAATTAATGAGATTCAACTCAAAACACCTTGCTCTTTCTTGCTATGAGTGCAGCCCTGGCTAGGCTAACGTCTAGGCCTCTTATCCTCTATTAAACATCAGTCCAAATCCTGCAGTCTCCAAAGAAGGTCTGCGGCCTGTCAAAGATATACGCTGCTCATAACAACCCTTAAATACTCCTTGAATTAGCCCAGATTTTCTCCAAACAACCTCGACCACCTGCCTGTGGAGCTCAGCTTGATATAGGGAAGGCTTCTCGCATAATTAATCACAGAACTTCGACCAAAAATTCTTCTCAGGTATGTGGCCTTTTCCTGTAATGATACAGGACCTGCATAAGAAACAAAAATGGCCCAAAACAAGCTCCTCCTTGATTGATCTCCTAGGGCAGTGGTCAACTTCAGAGAGAAGGAAGACAAGTTGTGAATGAATCAAATGATGATGGAGGTCACTTCTATTTATAGGGTGAGGAGAGGGTTTTAACTTAATTTGCCCCAAGCTGACCTTGAGATTTGTGGAGGCAAATTCAAATTTTCAATTTCCCCTACAAGGTCATGCCTTGTAAAATTTCTTATGAATAAATATTTTTCCTTATCCAAAATTGACGATCTTCAGGTCGATTTTGGTCCTCTTGAAAAGAGGAATTCAATGCCACAATTATCTTCTTTAGAGGAGTTGCCCAAAGAGGAATTTGGCCCTTGTTTCCAATTTTAACAACACTGCCTTCCTCAATGGAGTGGTTGAGGAAGAGATCTACATTGAGCAGCTTGAGGGATTTGAGACATTTGATAGGGAGACACGTGTGTAGACTCAAGAGAGCCCTTTATGGGCTCAAGCAGGGACCTTGTGCTTGGTACCCTCTCATAGATTCCTATCACAGTGGATTGAGCTTCATTAAGAGTGAAGCAGATGCTAATCTCTACTACATTTTGGTAGATGGTGGTCTGCTCATCTTAGACTTGTATGTAGATGATTTGATATTGACATGAGATGAGAGGTTGATCTAGTCTTGCAAGGAGGACCTTGCAAGAGTGTTCGAGATGAAGGATATGGGTTTGATGCACTACTTCCTTGGCTTGGAGGTGTGGTAGGGAGGTGGAGAAATATTTGTTGGATAGAAGAAGCATGCCTATGAGATCCTTCAGAGATTCCATATGCAGGATTGTAAGCCCATGGACACTCCTCTAGCTATTAATTGGAGGAAAGAGGATGCTTCTACAGGAGAGGTAGTAGATGCCACTATCTACAGACAGTTGGTGAGGTCCTTGATGTACTTGGTGAACACAAGGCCCAATATTTGTTTTGCAGTTAATCAACTTCGTTAGGTTATGGTGGAGCCTACCAAGCTTCATTGGAAAACAACAAAACATGTTCTCAAATATCATAGAGGCACAATAGATTTTGGTTATGGTATACAGGCAGACAAATGGAATGAAGCTCTAAGGCCTCACAATGCAGATTGGGTCGGGATTCCATCAGATTGGAAGAGCACATTGGGAGCTATCTTTAATGTTGGGTCAACAACAATTTCTTGATACAACAAGAAACAAAGATCTGTGGCACTCAACTTAGCGGAGATCGAGTATATGGCTGCTAGTCAAGAATCACGCGAGGCTATTTGGATGAGGAAGATCTTGGTTGTTCTATTTAGTAAAGGGATGGAGCCTACATTGATCCACTGTGACAATTAGAGTTGTATAAAACTCTTTGAAAATCCAGTGTTTCATGATAGGTCCAAGCATATATACATCGGGTACCATCCCCTGAGAGATTGTGTGGAGAGGAGGATTATCATGATGCAGTACATTTCCACAGAGGAGCAGAATGCAAACATTTTGGCAAAGGCTTTGTCAAGAAGAAAGTTTGAGTTCCACAACAGCATGATAGGGGTGGTTCAAAACCCTTTTCTTGCTAAGAGGGATTGTTAAATTGTAGCAAGAAAAGACTTCATTTGACTTGTGCCTTTTTCAAATGGAGAAATTCAAATTTCCACATCAGTGGGATGACTTGAGTTGCAGTTAGTAGGAGTGACATGGCCAAGTCACTTAGTTAAGTTAGTCAATTCGAGTTTGTGGGCAAGAAGTAGAGTTGTGCATGAGTTGATTGCTAAGATCTAGCAATCTAGTGAATCTATAGTTAGTGAAACTCAATTATCTATGCCCTAGTCATGAATAGAGTCGGTAAGAGTTTAGTTGAGTAGTTGTAATTGTTGTTAATTCACTGATCTCTCAGTTAACTAGTCAATTTACTAAAAATAGCCCTAGTCATGCATGCAATTTGAATTACCTAGTTGAGTGGAGGGAAAAGGCATCACTATAACTTATCAATTGTACACTATTGAGTGTATAGGTTTTGCATAACAATGGGTGAGCAATTTCTCTTGGATTTGCAAAAGGAAATAGGAGATTTCCCTATTTTTTAGGAGCTAATTTCCTCAGGAATTGTGCAAGGAAATAAGAGGAAGCTGGAGGCCTATTTTGGCTAAGTATTTGCTAGAGCAGACTCAAGAGGAAGAGATAAGTGTTGCAGTGCAGGTTGAGCTTTAAGGATTGAAGCTGTCATTGTTATTGATCATTGTCGCATTTGATATAATACAAAACAGAGGAGGGGTTTTTCCCAGTTGGGTCCCGTGGTAAAAATACTGTGTTCACTGCGATTGAATGATTGCATGTGTTTCTATTGTATGTTTTCCTTTCTGCAGATTGAGTAGAATAAATTTGTGTCTATTAATTTCATTCTGATTTCATTAGAAGCTACAAATTTCGAGCTATTTCTATAGAGGAAGGGTGGAGAAGTTGGGCAAGAAGAATCCTTTGGAGAAGTGTGCATGCCTTTGTTATAGTATTTGTTGTTATCCCTAGGTTCCATGCAAACTTGAACTCAATTGGTCCACCGAATTGAAAAATCACTCCCCCCTCCCCCCAGAATGGATTTGATTACAAATCACTAGAGTGGAAACTTGTGAAGTGCAAAATTAAACACATAATGATATTATGATCCTTGGCTTTGAAGGCAATTTCTCTTCTTGTATGTCATTCTTTGATTGTCAAGTGTTTTTGGTTATTTGCTACAATACATAACTGAGATTTATATAGGATAGGTTTTTGGAGAGGGTCTTTGTTATTCTTCAACTTTGCTTGGAGTACTAGTTGTTGTAGAAAATCTTGTAGATCCACAAGCTCATGCAATGTGCTAAAGCAAAAAATCTACTTCTTTTTTCGACCAACAGAAGCCAATAGATCGATGAAAACAATATGAACAAGAAGAAAATAAATCAATGGCACATAACACAAGATGTATCTGGGGAAAGCCACTCGTCAAAACCCTGCTTTTGGTATTGCATATATCAGAAATATGAGGGAAGATACAAAGCTTGTTCTCACTAGAACAATTCCGCACAAGTATGCTCAACTCTCTTAGCTTACAAGCTAGCTCTTGGCCAACACTTAGCCAATTATGCAGCTCTCCAAGCCCCTAATCTCTTGTGTAATTCATAGGATGAATAGCCTGTATTTAAAAGGAATTCATGCTTCAAAAACTGCACAATCCAAACATAGGATCAATCTCTGATGCATGCATGATATTTACACTCTAGTAAATAATACAATTGATAGTACATTGTCCTTGCACTCTAGTCTCAACTGGGTCTTTTTCAGAATCAACATGCATGAGTTTATGACGAGGGAATATTCAGTTAACTAGAGTGACACTTGTGAATGCACTAGTACACCAACTGAGTGTTAACTCTATATTAGTTCCACAAATAGTTTGGAACTAATTTAATTGAACTTAACTCAGTAAATTGAGTGATCTAATTTCCAACTCAATTTAAACTCATACTGGACCCCTAAAACTTAGGGAGAACATATACATGACTACAGAAAGACTTCCAATTCAAAATACCTAATCTAATTAAGTTAATTAAACTTAATTAACTATTTACAAGTTGCTATGAGAATAGAATTCGATTTTAATTCTAAGGACAAATTAAACTAGAATTTCTTGTCATTTCTCAACAGTTGTCTCCTCATTTTTAAATGTGTGAGTTTTGACAAAGGTTCTCCTTTGGCACAATCTCAAACCCACTTCAGCTTCTACAGTCACCCATGCACTTTGCTCAATTGATCCTATAGTAAGCTTTTCCTTATGCATCATATTTTTGGTTAGGTTACGTTGCTGTTTCTTCATGACCCAACTTGTTGATACTTCACTTTTAGCGCTTGTTAAGACTTGTAACCACCAAGTCCTCAAGTATTCATCTTCTCTACTTTCCCGACATTTTTCTTTGAGTTTGTATAGCTTCCATCTCTGTGTTGAAGTTGGCGTTCACCTTGTCTCTCTTCTTGAGATGGTCCCAACTAAAGACAATATTGTGTTCTCGACTCAAGCTATCTGGGACATCTATTCATTGGAATGTTCTAGATATTCAAGGCCTCCTTGGCTTATTTGAGCATGACCCTTTGTCTTTCTTTTAGTATTTCTATATCCCTTGAGGTCTCATTGAACATCGTGTATTAGATTAAATCCTCGAGTCTTTTTGATAAATTTAGTACTAGGGGCACCTGTTATTGTAGTTGTACTACTTATGGCGTGCTCAGTTTGATCCAAATACAAGCCCACTTTGCCTTTTGATGCTTGACTACACATTCCTTACATGTTATTTTTTCGGTTTATCTCTTATTTTTTTCACTTGATCTCTTATATCTAGTTGCTCTTTCCTCATGGTCCCTTATGTTGCTGATGTTAGGTTGTTTGGGGGTATAAGAGATATCACATTGAACTCGGTCTAAGTAATTTTTTCAGTCATAAGCTCACTCGCTTGGTAGAATTCAATATGCTTGATTGATTTGACAGTTTGTCCCATGTATCAAGTAGGTAATGTCTCCAGTAAAAGACTCTTGATAAAGAAAACAAAAAAGATTGCCAAAAGATTAGGGCTGTTATCATATGAATGGTTAAAAAGCATTCAAGTTAATCACAAGCCTTCTCAAAATCACTGTTTGAGAACATGGCATCTTGTCTAGTATTTCTTGTCCACTCCATTCCCTTCTCAGTAACTATGTTATTGACATGTGCCACCCTAAAATGAAATCAGTTTCTTATAACCTCTCGAAATACCTGTGAGAAATATGTAATACTGTGATTGGTGATAAGCTTAGGATTACCTGTTGTAGCCTAAAATTTGATGTTGTTTTTGGCAACCAAATATTCAAGGATACTTTTGCAAAGCATCCAAAAAGGCTGTGTATATCAAGACATCTATGTTTCATGTGGCGTTGTAAAATTAACTTGAGAAGCCACAAATCCATGTGGTATGTCATCAACCATTACCCCTCAGAAGTTTGTCCATGATTAGGATGTCCATTATTGGGCCTTTTAGTCAATAGATAAAATAGATAATTCAGCCATTACCCCTTGGAAGTTTGTCCATGATTAAGATGTCTATTATTGGGCCTTCTAGTCAATAGATAAAATAGATAATTTTCTCAGGACCAGATCTAGATGTGTTGGTATTCCTACTTTTATATTCATATTCCATCCCTGAGAAGACAATTTTATGTTGGTATTTTTTATTTTCACAACAATTTACCCTTTAGTAATAGTAATTAAATGCTCATGATGTCTTCTTTGTATGTCTGGTTGTGAGGTCCTTAACAAATACTCTTTAGAAGGCTTATTCCTAACTTGGAACTAATGTGTAAGAGCTCTAGTTTGACTGCAAATTTTGTTGTATGCCTTAGCTTGCCAACTTGTGCCTATAACTTTTCTTATCAAAGGAATGTGACTCCGTGTCTTGACTATTTTTATCCCTTGTGTAATAGATTTGGGCAAACTTGTGTAATAAGTTGAGTTAAAGATGGATCTATGGTAGTGTTAAATTATAGTTCTGTTGGTGGTTTTGAGGAATATCTATTGGTAGATTGTAGCTGTGTCACTCACGCTATGTAATTATCAATGTTCCACCAAGACTCCGGTGTAGGGAGACACAGAGGGGACGTGTGGGAGTACACTCAAATTTTAGGGAAATTTTGGGGGTGTGGGGGGACATCGGAATATATATATATATTTTATATATATATATATATATATAATATATATAATATATATATATAAATTCAAGTTCATATTCAATAATGAAAGCATAAATATACTAGTAGTAATAGTAATAACATGGATTCACACATAAAATTTAAATTCATAATTGAATTAAATAATGATGTACATTGATCCATCCTTGTCATTCATTTTGATATATACATCATTCATATGACATACTCGTACATCATTCATTCTAGAATCTAAGTTGAAAGCAAAACATATTAGTATATTACTATATACTAGATATTGAAGTTTGAACACTAAATAGTAAATTATTAAATTCAAAATTCATATAAGTCAAACTATGAAGCTCAAAAATAGTCAGGAGTGAGGAGTCAATAATCAGTGGTCATCAATATCTAGTGTCATGACTCAAAAGTTAAAATTGAAAAGTAAATATGGACATTGAGGAATTTTCAAATTAATACGTGATTTTTTTTTTTCTTCTTATTTTTATTAAATGCTATTAGACAAATTCGAGTGGGGATGCGTCTCCCCTCGAAAGGAAACGCTCAAAAGCACCCCTTTTGGGGAGTCGCATCCCCCATACTGGGGAAACACACCCCTTGTGTCTCCCCACGACTCCCCAAAAGGGGTGTGTGGGGAAACACACCCATAGAAGATCGTCCGTCTTGAGTGTGTGGGGTGCGTGCACCCAACGCTAGGGGATGCGTCCTTGTCAAACACTAGTAATTACTCAATATCCTTTTATGCATTTAGGTCTTGTTCTTTATCTCTTTTAAGTCGCGTGCATAAAAATTCCCCATTTTGTTAGGAGTTCGTGGCCAAAAGGGTTTGAGCCAAGGTAGATCTAGTTGTACTTTTGAATTTTTATTTGCAACCTAAATAGGTTTTGAAGCTAAGAAAATATATATTTTTTTAAATCGAGAAAAAATCTTCTTTTGTTAGCGATGTGTTACCATGGCAATGGATTAACTAACTACTCAACGTTGGTAATACGTCTGTTTAGCTATCGCTGTGAATGAAAACAATAAGAAAGAGGGCTTGTAGGCCATTATTTTTAGACGACTTGTAAATGCCCAAAAGCACCCCTTTTGGGGAGTTGCGTCCCCCACACTGGGGAAACACACCCCTTGTGTCTCCCCACTACTCCCCAAAAGGGGTGTGTGGGGAAACACATCCATAAAGTCCCTTCGTCTTGAGTGCGTGGGGTGCGTGCACCCAACCCTAGGGGATGCGTCCTTGTCAAACACTAGTAATTACTTAATATCGTTTTATGCATTTAGGTCTTGCTCTTTATCTCTTTTACGCTGTGTGCATAAAAATTCCCCATTTTGTTAGGAGTTCGTGGCCCAAAGGGTTTGAGCCAAGGTAGATTTAGTTGTACTTCTGAATTTTGATTTGAAACCTAAATATGTTTTGAAGCTAAGAAAATATTTTTTTTTCTTAAACCGAGAAAAAATCTTCTTTTGTTAGCGATGTGTTACCATGGCAATGGATTAACTAACTACTCAACGTTGGTAATACGTTTGTTTAGCTATTGTTGTGATTGAAAAGAATAAGAAAAAGAGGGCTTATAGGCCATTATTGTAAGACGATTTGTAAACCATTATTGTAAGAAGGTAAAATGGCCCAATGAAGGTTTTCGTTATGTTGAACCATGAAAGGCTTTGGAAAATGTTGTATTGTTGTAGTGTTGTGTGTTTTTCCATTAGCTCTCATTATTTCACCATTATAGATATCTTGAAAATGGGTAGTAATGTAGTGCTAACATTTTGGCTGTGGATTGTTAGATTGTAGTTAATTTTTCTCTCTTTGTTAATGCTTTGTGGTATGGTGTGGTGTGGCGTGGCCCATGACCATTTTTTTTATTAAAATAAAGGATGTCTATGATTTCTTTTAAAGATAATTTTATACAAAGGCAAAAATGTTGGATTTCTCCTTCCAAAGCATTGTGTAGTGCTAACATTTTGACTGTGGATTGTTACATTGGAGTTAATTTTCCTCTTTGTTAATGCTTTGTGGTGTGGTGTGGTGTGTGGGGCCAATGACCATTTTTACTTGAAATATGAAGGATGTATATGATTTTTTTTATAATTTTATACAAGGGCAAAATAGAAATATAATGGATGTTTATGATTTCTTTTAATGATAATTTTATGCAAAGGCAAATTAAAAATGTTGGATTTCTCCTTCCAAAGCATTTTGTAGTATATTGATGCACAATGGCAAAATGAAAATCGTAGGTTTTTCGTTCCAAACCATTAAGTTCTTTGTTCTAGTGAGTTTGGGCAAGCTTTATAAAGTTTCATGGTAGTAGTGATGCATGTGAGCATTGCCATTTATTGTGAAATATGCATTATGGGCTGTTATCTATGTTGCATTTATGGTTAGTTTACTCTTTTAAATAAATTTAAATTAAGAAATATTTTGGTGATAATCACATTAGAGAAAATTTTGATGACGTGTTTCGAATTATCTAGTGTGGTTCATCTTCAAGACAAGATGAAAAACTAGATCTTGACATCAAATTTAACCTCCTTTTTTGGGCTTTTAAAAGTTTTTATTTTTATTAAGCTTGTGGGATTACATCATCATCATGTCCCATATATCACCTCGATCAGGGCAAGGAATTTAACTGGTGACTTCATATCAAGGAGTGTCTTAACAAATGCCCCTATCATCATCTATCCAAAACCTCGTTGACATTTTTTTTAAAAGTTGAAAGGTAAGTTTTCATGTCTACACTTTATAGATAAATTCATATTGCTCCTTTTTATTTTTTATCTTTTCCTTTTGTAAGTCTATAAAATTTTGCTTATTTAATCTCAAGCCATTGATCATTTTTTAAAACCCTTATTTTTTTAATCTTGACATGAATGTGCTTAGTTTCTCTTTTATAATAATAATAATAATAATATTGGTTCATAATGTCAATCACAAAAATAAGAAGAACAATGAACTTTTTAATCTCCACACATATAATTCCAAATAATAATAACAATAAACTTTTTAATTTCCACACATAAATAATTCCAAATAATAATAATAATATTAATAATAACATACACTTTATAATCTCCACGCATAAATAATCCCAAATAATAATAATAATTATTATCCAATTTTAAGGTCACGACCAAGTCAGACACCACATTGGTGTATGAGACCCCCTTGTTTGGGGGACAAGAGACCCATTTTCATGTAGTGATTTGACTGCTAAGTCTATAAAGGCATACATACTCTACCCCCTTTGGTTTTGAACCTGTGACTTCTATGAAAGAAACACATGCTCTTAACTGTTAGGCCTATTCAAGCTGTTGAGAATAAACTTTCTATAATAAACGAGACCGTTACTCCAAACAATAAAATGTGTTGAAATAACACCAAATTATCCCACTATTTATACTTAAAAAATATACAAGGAAATAAATAATACCAAATTAGCGCTCATTATTATATACATTAAAAACATATTTTATTTGGAAACACACCTTTATTACTTCCTTAAGGCTTGTGACAAATCAATGATAAGAGAAACTAAACCAATCGACTTTTAAGTTAAAGTTTGGTATATGAGATATTATAGTGATTATTTTATATAAAGTAAAAATATATAAAAACTATAAAGAAGTGTTTTTTACAAAAGATTAAATCTAGTGATATTAATAATATATTGAATAGTTCGAAGAATTTATGATTTAGCAAGAATTGAGGCTTCACAAGGTGAGGGAATTTACTCTTTGAGCCTTAAAACTTTGCTTAAAAAATAGGCTTTTGTCCAAATAATAAGTGGATGCACTAAGCTAACTTTTACTATGTAAATTAAAAAATAGAACATGAAAAAAATAATACCTAGCAGTTTTAATTTTTTGACCTTAAAATAATTAAAAAAAATCTATGATAAATTTATGTTAAAAATAACACCACACATCTATTAAGCCTTTTGAATTTTAATATTTGTTTAAAAAGCTATTAGAGAAATGAAAAACAACCAGCATTTATGAAAGATCTTCAATAAAGCAAAGCTTCATGGTAATTATTCAACTACCTTTATTTATTGTTTTTTATGGAAGGTTTCTTTTATTGTTTTGTAAATGAAAGATGACATTTGTTTTGGTTAATTGTTTTGCATCTTTAATTAAAATAGGTTTGAAGAAGTTTTGAGATAATAATTGGGTATTTTATCACTGTTTTTTAAAAGCAAATCTAATAACCAAAACAATGGAAAATATAGATATGACCAGCCTTTTTTTGTTATTGTTGTCATTGCATTTGGTTTTGTATAAATTTGAGAAAACTATTGCCATTTGGAAATTTTACCACCTCTAATTTGTTGTTTTAGCATTTTGGAAATTGTAATATCTCCAATTTGCCTTTTTTAACATGTTGATATTTTTGTTTGATGAAACTATGTCTATACCATATATAGGTACTATTAGGTAGATTTATGAATGATTGAAATACACATTCTCTTTTGCTACGTATCTAGTATGAGTAATGCCTTGGATTTTGTTCTTAGAACATTGTGTATTTTTTTTCATCTATATGGTAAGGCTTGACATGGTACCATCCACATGGTTTCGAATCAATGACCTTCACTTAAGGAGTGCCTTAATGGTGCACTAATTCATCAATTCTTCTATGCCTTGCGGGCTTTGTTCTTAGAATAGTTAAAAGGCGATTCTTGTTATAAATTTTCATCAAGTGTTAAAGATTGAAATCCTAGATTTCCTAGAATGTATAGAGAACATGTATATAAGATATATAATAAATGTGAAATGTTCATGATAAGCAAAATTCAATGCAAGATCCACTTATATAGTGTAAGGGGTTGAAGTCATGATTTTTTAAGTTTTGTTTGATATTATTTTTAATATTAATTTAATTAATTTTTTTTCCTAGGAATTCCACTCAAAAAACCTTTTTGAGTGCTTTTCCATGATCCAAGGATGGATGGTAATGGGATAAATTGCTGATCTAGATTATGGAGTCTAATCTCGATTAAGAAAGTTGAACTTGTGACCTTTCTAATTTTTGGGGAGAGATGAGGTTTCATGTGTGGCTCATGATTGCTTGTTCCAACCCTTGAGGCTAATTAATTCATTAATTTATAAGTGACTAATTGATTCATATACCATTTTTAAAAAAACATTTACATGATATAAGAGGATTCAATAGAGAAACCTTAAGATTGAATTATCTCTATGGTCATTTGTTAAGCCCATTGGCCATTATATCTTAATAAAATAAAAACAATGTTGAATTGGCCACTAATGTTGGAAAAACAAGGTATTTATAGATTATAGTTGACTTTCCTTAATAATTACTTGTAATATTAGTTGGCCTTTTAT
>APFE031581137.1:111858-149968 GCA_000404065.3 Pinus taeda
AAATTTTGAGAAATGACCTTGGCTTTAAAAACAGGGTTTTTAAATCCAAGGTAAAAATTAACTATACAAGATGAAATCTTTTAAAGAAACACTTTGATAATCATCCCTCTGGCCTGCTGGGTATTTATTGACTTTAGAGACATGACCTTGAAGACAAACTGGACCTAAACCCTAGACCTAAGACTTTTGACCTCAAGACAAGACGAACAACTTTGATATAGCTTATTGACTGAAATAACTTGATCCAGCAGTGCCAAGAGGGGAATAAAGACACCAGCTCCTCCATCAGGGTTATGGCATGCCTAATGGAATGCAATAAGATGACACTGATGAGACACCTACTTATGCAAATGCAAAGAGTTTTGATCGCTGATGGAGGGCTACTAGACCGACTCTAACAGGGTGGCAAGGAGAATTTTGGTTTGTCCAAGCAACATAAGTCAGAGAGATGTTGAGTAGAGTGGCTGGCAAAGGAACACTAATGGAACGCTGACAACACTATAAGAGCAGGTATTCGATGGGAATACCAAGCGTTACCCATATTATCACTCAGAGAATAGATTATTACAACTGAGCAGATTCAGAATGGTAGAGACATAATTAGATGAAACGACTTGGTGCATGTAAGTAGCAGATCTGATAGACAGAGGTGGCAGCTAGAATTATGCTGAGAAAATATTCATGAAATGCAGAATTGATGGCAGAAATGACCTGCACATAAAGGCCATAAAACAAATGGCCCAAAATAATTATGCAGGGCGGGAATACACCTGCTTTGGTACCATGTTAAACACACATGGGCAACAACATAATATGAAGGATAAAACATGAGAATACATTTTTTATTAACAAAACCTATACATTTATGGTACATGGTTTGACCGTTGGGTTCCACATCCCAAGGTCTCTTGGACTCCTTTTGTCTATTCGACTTCCACACTAACCCATTGAGGATTAGGTGTCCAACAGTGTCGAACTAGCTAGTGTGGTTCATCTATTCAAAAAATTTAGTGTATTTTTTTTAATAATTCTCATTGTATTATTATTTATTTTTCCCTTTTATTAGTTATTTATATTTTTTATTTTTATTTTTTAGTTTATTGTAATAAGTAGTTATATTTATTTTTATTAGTATATTATATATATAATAATATATAATATTTTTTATTTTATATTTATATATATATAATAATATATTTTGTTTTTTTTTTGTTTCTTAGAACCCCTCACTTTTTTAATTTTTATATAATTTTTAAATAAATTTAGTTGTAATTTTTTTATTTTTTATTTTATGGTCTTATTTTTGATTTGCATAATAAATAAATAAATAATATATTAATTATAATAACAATTAAACAAACAAATAATATTAATTAATAAATAAGAATGAATAAAATTTATTGTATGCTTATTTAAATAAATTAAACTATTATTTATTATTACTTAAACATTTTAAAGTAATCCCCTTCACTAATCATATATAGCAATTCAGTTGTGTTATAATATTTTATTTATAAATTTCCCTCCCCAATCAAATATAGCTGTTTTCCACTAACAGTTAGGTTGATCGATTTTCTTATTAAACCATCATCTTAGCTCTGTCTCTTCATCTTGTCCTGAAGATGAACCACACTCGCTGGTTCGAAACATGTTGACCAAATATTCTCTATGTGATTTTCTCCGAAAATTTTCATAAATTAAGAAAACATGATGGTTACCAATCCGTTTGATTGGGGGAGATTGGACATTCTTGATCTGTTAGATCAAGGGGTGTTGAGGCTTTACAAGTGAAGCATTTCTTGGGTAGACATATGGCTAACACTTCATGTTGATGTCTGTGTTCCAATGTTGGAAAGGTGGTGTTGGTCATTGATCTTTGACACGCACTTGGATTTTGGGTTGGTGGTTAGCAGGTTAGCCTGATGGTACCTAGAGGGGATGAAAGCTTGAGTCCGCCTTAGTCCCACTTGGATAGAATGCCCTAATCAGGATTCTAATCCATGGCATTGCGGTGCCTAAACCATTGAGTGACTGTTTGGATAGATTGCCCTAGTCAGGAATCTAGTCCATGGCATTGCGGTGCCTGAAGTTTTTCATGGTTCATATAGTTTGAGATCTTCCATTGTATATGTACATTATGAATACGTCCCTAGTTAAGAGGGAGTGTTGGAAAAAGAATAAAGAAAAATATTTTTTATTTTTATTATTGTTACTTATTAAAGCATGTGTTTCATGCTTGGGCCACCTTGTTTTAGGTCAAATTCCCCATTGAGGATGTCTAGGATTTATTCAGAGTCTATAGAATTATTGTACATTTAAAGAGACCCTTCTTGGGGTTTTGAATCATGTAAAAAGGTTTAGTATTGAGTCAAATATGAATTATGTAACTTCCACACCATGTCGACCTAAGGGAAGATCAAGTCGGTCTAATACCCTATTCAACCCAACAAGAAGCCTATAAAAAGAAGGACATCAGATTCATTTGGAGCATCATTTCTCATCAAGTTCAAATTCTCTCTACTGGGTAGGAGTGCGAAAATCTTGTTGCTGGGAAGAAGTGTGAAGTGGGTAGCTGGAAAAGTCTGTTGCCAAGAAGTAGAAGTGAATGTGAGTTTGGGTGAGTCTAAGGAGTCAAGTAAAAATAAAATTTTGGTGGTGGTCTTTCTTTGTTTCGTGCTTTGGATTGGGAGATCGAAGTCTTCCAAGTTGGACAACTGCCAAAATTTGTCAGCTGCTGCATAGTCGAAGTTGCTAGGAAGAGGTCAATCTTCTGGAAGCTGACTTGGTGTGGAGGGAAGGTCTGGTCTTGGTGCTTGGTGAAGAGTCTCAAAGAATACTATTGAAAGGAAGAATTTATTTGACTGGGTTTTTATCCTTGAGGGGGTTTTGCCCTGGCATGTTCCTACATCTCATGTGCATTGTGTTATGTGTTTCTTCTTTTGGTAATTGCTTGATGATCTAAAGAAAGAAGATATAAAGAATCATAATAATAAGAAACATCACAAGTAATTATTAAGATCATGAAAATCTTTATTGCCTTTATGATTTCCAACAAAGAACAATGAGGTCTCCAATCACTATGATTAGCATATTTATTTGGCATAGATATTCATTTATTAGGGGACATAATATTCAGCTCATGTGAATCCATAATAGTTGATGTAAATGGTGTAGGTTCTATTTCTCACAAGTCAATAATTGTGGAAGCATGTGGTGGAGAGTCTAGTTATTTAAAATTAATAGTAGTAGAGGAAATCATGTCTGCTCACATCTAGTTATGTCTCAAAATATCAAAGGCATGTTCTCATCGTGTTCTCATTTTAGCCTCAATAGGAATGATGATATATTGTGCATGTTTACCAAGTTCATCGGTTCGTTTGGGCGAGGGGAGACATTGTGCTTAAAATCAAGAGAATATGACTAGACTCTTAAATAACCAACAATACATGAGAAGAATTTGCATGACTATATTTTGTCAAGTACATACTCCTTTGTTGGAAATACTGAGAAGGGGGCTAAATCAATATTCCTTTTCAATTGTTACTTTTACCAGTTAAATCAATTATATTTAGAACACAAAATGAACAATAGGAATAAATGCTTTTATTAATATAATCTTTACAATAAATCAGGTACAATGCATATAGGGCTCCAACTCGTTGCCAAGCACAAACTTGTTCTTTTATGAGGCTCCAACCTCTAGAGTACCAACCCTGTCTTGTCAAGGCACCAACCTTGGATTTAGGAGCACCAACTCCAAGGACACCAATCCTTCCAATTCTGAGGCACCAACCCCAAGGGATCTGACCCTATCTTGTCAAGGAACCAACCTTTGATTTAGGAGCACCAACTTCAAGGACACTGATCCTTCCAATTCCGAGGCACCAATCACAAGGGATCTAACCCTATCTTTCAAGGCACCTACCTTATTTATTCGAGGCTCCAACCTTCAGGGAACCAACCTTCTGGGCTCCAACCCACTACCATATTTTTTCTAGATATGTTTGATAGTAATTCTTTGCTCCCAAAATCCTCTTCACCGATGTCAATCTACAGTTACACTATAGTATTCATGCTATATAATCAATTACAACCTTGTCTCATAGAAGGTGTCGCCATTTCTCTTCATTACACCCAAGAAAAATCTTCATGTCACATCATGATGACTAACACACAATGGTCTTCAATAGTCTTTACACAACTTCAATGTATCTTCAATGAACTATACTACACTCTGCACACACACAAATTTCTGTTTCAACCCTCTGTTCTAACTGTCGTGGTAACTTCTTCAGGAGTACGCTTCTCACTGTTCTTGCTGTCACGATCTCTTACTTCCCATAAACAAACTCACAAACGCTTCAATGCTGGTGCTAGCTAGTGCTCCCTTCAAACAATGTCGGACGAATTTTTTCCCTTCACAAAGCTGTTCTTCAGATTGCGTTCTTCATTGGTCTGAGTCTTTCAAAGGTTAACCCAATCAACAAAGTTGCTCGTTCTTCGACTTCCTTCTTTCCTGTTAGACATTCAGGTTTCTTCCTTCCCACTCTATCTTTGGCTTCCTTTGTTCTTTCAAGTTCACGAATTGTGTACTATTACTTCTTCTCTCTGTAATCGATGCCCGAATCACCTACCTCAAGTGAAGCATTTCAACTTGTATATATATATATATCTATATATATATATATATATATATATATATATATATATATATATAGAGTTTTGCCAATAAACGAAATGACTCGTTCATTGGTGGAGGGGCTAACTTGTGCATGAGGTGGTATGTTAAAATATATCGGAGGGCCTTTTGTTAATATTAAATCAATTATAACTTGAATTATTATTTATAGAATATAAGAGAGGCTATACCCATAAGGAGGTCCCACATGCCACATTACTACTTCAATCACAATCACAACTTTTAGAGGTCTTTTACAAGTCGTTCCCATAACATAGCCGATGGATGATTTCCCCTACTAGATGCGATATTATATTAAGTCATGCTATAATGGTGCAGTGGGTCCGTAATGTTATCAAAATCAGAGGATTTGGATATACATCCCTTATGATTTGCGATATGAACGTTTCGATAGGAGGACGTAATATTTCATTAAGGTGAATTGTATTGGTCATGCAGGTCCGCAATATTATCGCAATCACAGTTTTCAAGTGGCATTCCTTTGTGATACATAACATCCAATGCAGATGCAATATTTCATTAAGGTGTAATATAATGGGACCATCAGTTCCGTAACTCATATCTCAATCGAGGGTATGAGTAGTGTTTACATAACTTAATATAATAGATTTGTCGATAAGATTTCTGCCGATATTATATAATTTCGAAAGGGTTCCCATGGTTTATTACTTCTTTCGATATGGGTCTTACTATTATCATATGCGATAGATTTGCATTGTCTTGGCTTGTCGCTCCTGTGGTTTCTCTTTACTCCTATGACTGCTCCGATAGCTCTTCTCTACTATGATAGCTCTTCTTCCGATAACACTTCTTTGATAGGTTCCGATGAACTCTTCCTACTCCTGTTGCTTCACAAATCTGTTCTGCTTGGCTTCACATCATTATTTACTATCCAAAATATTGCCATATTAACATCAATGACAATGTAGATCAACAATATCCCCCTTTGTCATTGGTGGAAATATTCTTCTTCTCTCCCCCTTTGACATCAATGGAAAAGGAGTGCACAAGGACTCCCCCTGTCGAACTGCTCCTTTTGTCAAACTGCTCCCCCTGTCATGGTGCTGTTCTTATTGCTCAAGATAGAAGGATTGATATTTGTATATTGTTGTCTCCATAGTAAAATTTAAGAGGTCTTCATAGTCTGAAACAAGAGAAAAAAAACCCACTGAAATTGTCTTTCTCGCTATCTTTCTTCAAATCCATGTTCCTCTGTATTTCTGTGCTTCTCTTTAAGTCACTGCCATTCACTATTTTAACATTATTGCGTTCAGATGAAATGGTGATAGATTGTGCCTCACTGTTTCTATTTTCCAACATGACCAGCATTAAACTGAGGTTATATTCGACTGTGCAAAATTCTTCTTTCTATAGTACTTTTGATGAACCATTTGTTGGGTGTCAAGCATGATTATTTAGAGGTCTTTGTTTCAGCCAGATGTATACCCTAGGAAGTTTGTACCTCCACAACGGGGAGGGGAGGGGGGGGGTGTGGGGGACTTTGTCCCCTGCGAGGTCAAGGGGGCCGATCCCCACCCCAACTGGGGGGTTCGGGGCCGCGGTCCCCTGACAGGGGTTTTGGGGGCAACGCCCCCGAAGCTAAAAACATATGTCAAATTGCCTTGTAAAAGTATATTAATTTCTAGTCAATCTGGGCCGTTCATTAGGCAGATGATATGACGTTAGAACTTATGTTTAGTTTCAGATTTTTTGCCCTAGAAGGCAACCCCTCTCTTTGTATGAGGGCATTGTATTGACGTTGTGAAAATGGATGTGTATTATCTGAGCAAGAAACAAAGAGGTGAGGCTGTGAGAGAAAACATAGGATCTTACAACCGATCTGTTGTAGGTTGTGTCTCTTCATTTTGCTGGATAATAAAAAGGAAGGATTGGCTGTTCGGGGTGGACGTAGCCCAAACTGGGTGAACCACGTATATCTGTGTCTCTTTGCTTTTATACATTTTTTGCGTTTATATTTATGCAATATTCTATGTGTTCCATTGCTCTGTAATATATAATTTTCTAACAACTGGTATTAGAGCCGAAGGTCTATTTGGCTAAAAAACTCGTAGGAAAGAAGGGTTCCTCATTTGAGTGGGAGCAATGGTGGAAGATGGTAAGTGTAGGGTCAATAAATTTAACGGCCAAAACTTTTCGCTATGGAAGATGCAGATGGAAGATTATCTGTATCAGAAAGATTTGTACCTACCATTGGGCTGAAAAACAAAGATGCTGACGGGTATGACAGATGAAGAATGGAACCTTCTTGATAGAAAGGCACTCAGAACAGTATGGTTGTGCCTCGCAGCGTCGGTTGCATTCAACATTTCGAAGGAAACAATGGCAGAGGGTTTGATTAAGGCGTTTGTGAAACTATATGAAAAACCCTCGGCCTCAAACAAGGTATTTCTTATGAAACGATTATTTAATATGAAGATGCTGGAAGGTGGATCTGTTGCAGACCATTTAAATGATTTTAATACTGTTACAAGTCAGTTAAGTTCTATAGGGGTAAACTTTGGTGATGAAGTTAGAGCTTTGTTATTCTTGTGCTCATTGCCATAAAGTTGGAATGGTTTAGTAATGGCCATTAGTAACTCTGTTTCTGGATCTAGTAATTTAAAGCTTGATGATGTTGTCAGTGCTATCCTTAGCGAGGAAATGCGACGGAAAATCTCCGGTGAGACATCGGGTAATGCTTTAAGTACAGAGTCTAGGGGAAAAAATGGAAAGAGGAAAGAGCTCAGGATATCACAGTAAATCAAGGAAAGGTAGATCCAAGTCTAGATCGGGGATAGTGTGCTGAAAATGTGGAAAGAAAGGACACCTAAAGAAAGACTGTAGATCTCAGAAGGGAAAAGAAGGAGATGCACAACAAGAAAACAATCATGAAGCAAATGTGACAGGTGAGGTGTTACAAGATGCTTTGATTCTTTCTTTTGAAAATATTACTGATTCCTGGGGTGGTAAGATTCAGAGGCCTGCAATTCCATGCCAACCTGATAAGAAATACTTTCAATGACTATGTTCAAGGAGATTTTGGACAAGTCCGTTTGGGTGATGATAAACCCTGTAAAATTGTTGGAATGGGTAAGGTTCTTGTAAAACAACAGAATGGAAGCCAATGGCTACTAAAGGAGGTAAGACATGTTCCAGATTTGAAGAAAAATTTGATTTCAATAGGACAGTTAGGCGGTGAAGGTTGTGTGACAACTTTCACAGATAAAGCTTGGAAGGTCACCAAAGGAGCCTTGGTAATAGCAAAAGGTGAAAAGGTTGGTACATTGTATTTATGAAATGATATTTCTAACTCTCTTAATGCTTTAACTTCTAAAGGAGCAGATGCAACATTATGGCATCACAGGCTCAGACACATGAGTGAGAAGGGGACGAATATTTTTCACTCAAGGAATTCGTTGCCGGGTTTGAAGAATGTTGATTTGGACTTATGTGAGAATTGCATTTATGGAAAACATAAGAGAGTCAAATTTCTCAGAGTTGGGAAAGAAAAGAAGAGCGAAAAATTAGAGCTTGTGCATACAAATGTATAGGGACCTGCTCATGTATCATCTCTCGGTGGCTCTCGTTATTATGTTACTTTTATTGATGATGCAACTAGAAAAACTTGGATTTATTGTATTAAGAATAAATTTGATGTATTTGATACATTCAAGAAATGGAAAGCTTTGGTTGAGATTGAGACAGGAAAGAAATTGAAGTGTCTCAGATCAGATAATGGAGGTGAATATTGCAGCAAAGAGTTTGATAGGTACAGTTCAAAGCATGGAATTCGCAGAGAGAAGACAGTTCCAAGAACACCACAAGAAAATGGTGTGTCAGAAAGGATGAACAGAACAATCATGGAGCGTGCAATGTGCATGAGATTGCATGCAGGGTTGCCTTTACAATTTTGGGCAGATGCTGTAGATATTGCTGTTTATCTAATAAATAGAAGGCCTTCAAGTTCCTTGGATGGTGGTGTTCTAGAGGAAGCATGGACAGGTAAAAAGGTAAACTACTCCTTTTTAAAGACTTTTGGTTGTGAGGCCTTTGTCCATATTAATAAAGAAAATAGAACAAGGCTTTGAGGCAAACAAGAAAATGTACTTTATTTGGATATGGTGTTAATGATTTTGGTTATCGCTTATAATGATTACGAAAAATCACAAAATCATTAGGAGCAGAGATGTAATATTCAATGAAAAGGTCTTGTATAAGAATCAATTGCAGGAAAAGAAACAGGAAAAAGAAAACAAGGAATACATAGTTCTTAATGAGATCACTGAAAAAGTAAAGATGCCTGAAAATAATAATAATCAACAACCACAACAACAACAACCACCACAACAGCAACAGGCACCCCAAACACCTGAAAGTGGTGTTAGAAGATCTACCATGATAAGTATACCCCCTGAACGATCCTCTCCTTCATTATATTATTTATTGTTGACTGATTCTGGTGAACCCGAATGTTATTAAGAAGCAATGTAGGTTGAAAGCAGGAAGAAGTGGGAGGTAGCCATAGAAGAAGAGATGGACTCCTTAATGCATAACTAGACTTGGGACTTAGTCAGGTTGCCTGTAGGAAAAACTACATTGAAGAATAAATGGGTTTATAGGCTGAAGGAAAAAGATGGAGGAAAACAAAGGTACAAAGCTAGACTTGTGGTGAAGGGGTTTGCACAGAAGAAAGGTATTGATTTTGATGAAATATTTTCTCCTGTTGTTAAAATAACTTCAATCAGAACTATTTTAAGTCTAGTAGCAGTTGAAGATTTGCATCTTGAGTAGTTAGATCTAAATACGACCTTTCTCCATGGGGATTTGGAGGAAGAGATATATATGCAACAACCACAAGGATATGAGGTAAAAGGGAAGGAGAAACTAGTGTGCAAGTTGAAGAAGAGATTGTATGGCTTAAAACAGTCTCCAAGGTAGTGGTATCTAAAATTTGAAAGTTTATGTCTGAACAAGGTTATACTAGATGTCACTCTAATCATTGTGTTTATCTGAAAAAGAAAAATGGTGGAAGCTATATTATATTGTTATTGTATGTAGATGACATGCTTGTTGTAGGATCTAACATGCAGGAAATAAATGTGCTTGAAAGAAAATTGGCAAATTCATTTGCAATGAAGGATTTGGAAGCTGCAAAACAAATCCTTGGTATGAGAATAACTAGAGACAGGAAAAATTGCAAATTAACATTGTCTTAGAATGAGTACATACAAAAGGCGTTGAAAAGATTTAATATGCACAATGCAAAAGTAGTTAGTACACCTTTTTCTAGCCATTTCAAACTTGGTAAGAAAATGTGCCCAAAGTCCCAAGAAGACATGGATTATATGTCTAAAGTTCCATATGCATCAGTAGTTGGAATCTTAATGTATGCAATGGTCTGCATAAGGCCTGATATTGCACATGTAGTGGGAGTTGTAAGAAGGTACATGAACAATCCAGGAAAGGAACATTGGATGGTAGTGAAATGGATTCTCAGATATTTGAAAGGTACTACAAATCAAGCATTATGCTTTGGTGGTTCAAACATTTATCTACAGGGATATGTTGATGCAGATATGGTAGGTGATAGAGATAACATGAGGAGCACTACAAGATATGTATTTACTATAGGTGGAACAACTGTTAGTTGGGTTTCAAAAATCCAAAGTGTTGTTGCACTTTCAACAACAGAAGTAGAGTATGTTGCTACTACAGAGGCTAGTAAAGAAATTATTTGGTTACAAAGGTTTATGGGTGAATTGGGTAAGAAAAATGATATGGGCACGTTATACAATGATAGCCAAAGTGCCATTCATCTTGCAAAGAACTCAACATTTCATTTAAGGACTAAACACATATAGCTCAAGTACCATTTCATACGATCAGTGTTGGAAGATGGAGAGTTGAAGCTGGAAAAGATACACACTAGCCAAATCCTGCTAACAAAAGTTGTAACCAGGGAGAAACTGAGAATATGCTTAGTTTCAATTGGTCTTCAAGGATGATGATGAAGATGAGAAACACCCAGGTCCAAAGAGGAGCCATTGTCTAGCAAATGAAGTAGTGTTGGAGTTGCTACAATCATTCTCGAAGTGGGAGATTGTTGGGTGTGGAGCATGATTATTTAGAGGTCTTTGTTTTAGCTAGATGTGTACCCCAGGAAGTTTGTACACCCATTCATGCAGGGGGGTGTGGGGGGGACTTGTCCCCCCCCCGTAGGGGTTCGAGGGGGGACTTTTCCCCCCCGCAGGGGTTCGGGGGGGCCGATCCCCCCGGGTGTGGGGTCCGGGGGCCAGCGGTCCCCCGGCGGGGGTTTTGGGGGTAGCGCCCCCGAAGCTAGAAACACATGTAAAATTGCCTTGTAAAAGTATAGTAATTTCTAGTCAATTTGTGCTGTTCATTAGGCAGATGATCTAACGGTAGAACTTATGTTTAGTTTAGGGTTTTTTTCCCTAGAAGGAAACCCCTCTCTTTGTATGAGGGCATTGTATTGACGTTGTGAAAATAGATGTGTATTCTCCGACCAAGAAATAGAAAGGTGAGAGTGTGAGAGAAAACAGAGGATATTACAACGGATCTGCTGTAGGTTGTGTCTCTTCATTTTGCTGGATAATAGAAAGGAAGGACTGGCTGTTCGGGGTGGACGTAGCCAAAATTGGGTGAACCACGAATATCTATGTCTCTATGGTTTTATGCATTTTCTATGTTTATATTTATGCAATATTCTATGTGTTCCATTGCTCTGTAATATATAATTTTCTAACACCATTTTTCCTTGTGTTTTAATAAAAGTTTCTGTAAGTTATTTCTACTAGCAGATTTGGCATCCAATCTGTGACTGTCTTTTGAATTCTTTTTACTGATTGACATCTTTTGCAATGCTTCAGTTTTGTTAGATGCTTCCAACTGTTCTTGCTTCAAGCTTCATTCCTAGATGTATCCGTTTGTTTTAAGGTTGCCTCTATTTGTGTCCATAATTTACCTTTTCTCACATCAAATCCTTAAGTCGAAATATTCAACTTTTGTAATAACAACAACATAGTTATTCACTTATTAGCATTAGATGGCCTTCTGTTGCTCTAATTTCTGTTTAGAGATTAAGTGGAAATCTTTAACAACAATCCATTGGATAGATAAGGGATCATGTTCTTTCAAAGGAGTGTTCCAGAGAAATGATCTATCAAAGAATGATTGTTAATATAGCTCATCGAAGATTTCATTAGGACCCTTTCATGGATAGTTTCTGCAATAATGATCAAGAATAACAAGCTCCCCCTAACTATACGCATAGTCTCCTTTTGACAGAGTCTCATTATCAAACACTTGGAATATCAAATATATCTTCATCAAGTCAACAACATGTGTTGTTGGCTGGAGAGTTCAGGAGATTTCCAAATTGTATTTGCTTTCTTCTCCATACTTGTGTAACTTTCTTTTCTGGCGTGGTTCTAGCTCGTGTAGGAGCCCAAGTTAAGTTACAATCATGTGCCATATGACCAATGTTATGACACTTGAAGCATTCTATGTTATTCATGAATAAGAATTCATGATTTCATCCTGCACAATTGCTTCTCGAATATTGTCGGGGACCATAATGTCTATCTTTGTGATATGCCCTACAATCTTTTTCCACATGTCCAAAGTTTGTACAAGATTAGTAATAACCAAGAAATATACTTTGGTACTTGGGAGAAGAAGGTTTCCTTGTTGTACTTCTAAAGTATTTCTGCCTTGCGATCCTTTGATTATAACCATTTCTTCATGCGTCTTTGACATCATCTACATTTCTTCTTGGAATGAGACTTCCTTCATTGTTTCCTTGACTCTTATCCTTGCCTTTGCTGGAACTGGGAGCATCAATATTTCTTTCTGGATTTCTCACATCCTTGTTGTTTGAAGCATTATCATTCTTGCTTAAGGATTCTCCTTCATAGCCAAGACCTGATTTATTAAATGGGGATCTTTGATGGTTGAGCATGTTATTGAAGGCTTGGGATCTTTTCAAATTTTTTTCCATCCCTTCAACCTTTTTTCTGAGGGAGGCAATCTCTTCTTCCAATCTTTCGCAATCATTATTCTTCATAGCAAGTTTTTTATCAATCTCTTCCTTGATACAAGATGCTTCATTTGCTTCTATTTTAAGGGAGATGATATCTGATTTCATTTTGAATATTTCTTCATTTTCCTTAGCTAGTCTTCTCTCCATTTCTTCCATGATCCTTGTAGCTTTACATGCTTCAGCCTTGAGAAAGTTGAGGTTGGATTTTAGTTTGAATATTTCTTCATCCTTTTCTTTTAGTTGGCATATCATGGTGTTGTTCTGCTTTTCTGCTTCATCAACCTGTCCTCCTATGATTACCAATGCTTCCATTGTCTTCTCAGTTCCTTGTGCTTATTTCCTTGCTTCTTCTAGTTGTGATCTAAGGGAGGATACCTCTTCCTTGAATGACCAATCTCTGCTTCAAGTTTGTTCAAGCTCTTGTGCCTTTGTTCAAGGTGGCTTGACAAGTTATCTTCCCGTTTCCTTGCTTTATCCAATTGATTTGTCATGGATATGACTTCTTCATGATGCTTTCTTTTGATTTGATGAAATTCCTTCTTAATCTTGGCAATCTCTTCATCCCTTTCTTGTACTTAAAGCTTCACAAGGTCAAATTTCTTCCTTGTATGGTCTTGGTCACCAACTAGTGCTTTCTTCTTAAGTTCCTTGTTTTCCTTTTTCAAACTGATAATCTCTTCCATGAAAACCATAAGTTTAGTGAGGAGATCTTCTTTGAAATATTTTTCATTCTCTTTATCTTCTAGATCTTCTTTTTCCTTGATGTCATCATTCTCATTTTCAGTTTCCATGATGGGTTCTAGATTTCCTTCTTTCTTTCCATCATCTTCTTGACTAGTGGTCATGGTCAATGCTCCTCTTGAGTGAAGGTCATGAAGTTTGTCCCATATACCCTTTGTTGATGAACACTTTTCTAAATTGTTCTTTATAGAATCTGGTAGCCGTTTCAGGATTTCCTTCCTTGATTTTGTATTGTACTCCTTGGATTCTCCATCCGTGATGCTATCATCAATGACTAATTTCCAAACTTCAATGCCTTGAGTCTTTAAGAAATTCCCCATTCTTTCTTCCCATATATCAAAGTTTCCATTGAACCATAGATCCTTTACAAATTTATTAATTTTAACTTCGATGGTTGAGGGAGACACATCATTAGGAGGTTTGGAGACTTTCTTCCCTGGCTTTTCCATTTGTGTTCTAATTGATCAACCTTCAAGCTGTTATGCTTTGTGTGAAGGTACTAGCTCTGATACCAATTGTTGGAAATACTGAGAGGGGCGGTGAATCAATATTCTTTTTCAATTGTTACTTTTATCAGTTAAATCAATTATATTTAGAACACAAAATGAAAAATAGGAATAAATGGTTTTATTAATATAATATTTATGAATCAGGTACAATGTATATAGGGCTCCAACCCATTTCCAAGCACCAACTTGGTCTTTTGTGAGGCTCCAACCTCTAGGGCACCAACACTATCTTATCGAGGCACCGACCTTGGATTTAAGAGCACCAACTCCAAGGACACCAATCCTTCCAATTCTGAGGCACCAACCCCAAGGGCTCCGACCTTATCTTGTCAAGGCACCAAACTTGGATTTAGGAGCACCAACTCCAAGGACACCAATCCTTCCAATTTTGAGGCACCAACCCTAAGGGCTTTGACCCTATCTTTCAAGGCACCTACCTTGTTTGTTAGAGGCTCCAACCTTTAGGGAACCAATCCTCTGGGCTCCAACCCATTGTTATATTTTGTCTAGATAAGTTTGATAGTAATTCTCTGCTTCCAAAATCCTCTTCACTGAATACTATCAATCTACAGTTACACTATAGTCTTCATGCTATATAATCAATGACAACCTTGTCTCATAGAAGGTTTCGCCATTTCTCTTCATTACAACCAAGCAAAATATTCAAGTCACATCATGATGACTAACACACCATGGTCTTCAATAGTCTTTACACAACTTCAATGTATCTTCAATGAACTATACTAAGATCTACACACTCAAAACTTTTTGGTTCAACCGTCTGTTCTAACTATCGCGGTAACTGCTTCAGGAGTATGCTTCTCATTGTTCTTGCTATTGTGATCTCTTACTTCGCAGAAACAAACACACAATCGCTTCAATGTTGGTGCTGGCTAATGCTCCCTTCAAGCGACGTTAGATGAAATTTTTCTCTTCACAGAACCATTCTTCAGGTTGCGTTATTCATTGGTCCGAGTCTTTCAAAGGTTAACCCATAGTTGCTCGTCCTTCAAATTCCTTCTTTCCTACTGGACCTTCGGCTTTCTTCCTTCCTACTTTATCTTCAACTTCTTCTATTATTTCAAATTCATGAGTTTTGAATTGTTACTTCTTCTATCTATAATTGAATACCCGTATTGCCTATCTCAAGTGAATGATTTCAACTTGTATATATATATATATATATATATATATATATATATATATATATATATATATATATATATATAATATATATATATATATATATATGATTTTTTCCAGTAAACCAAATAACTCGTTCATTGGTGGAGGGGCCGACTTGTGCATGAGGTGGTATGTTAAAATATATTGGAGGGCCTTTTGTTAATATTCAATCAATTATAACTTAGCCTTGTTATTTATGGAATACAAGTGAGGCTATACCCATAGGGAGGTCCCACATGCCACGTCACTACCTCAATGACAATCACAACTTTTAGAGGTCTTTTACAAGTCGTGCCCATAACATAGCCGATGGCCGATTCCCTACTGGATGCAATAATATATTAAGTCATGCTATAATGATGCAGCGGGTCCAAAATGTTATCGTAATTAGCGGATTTGGATATACATCCCTTATGATTTGCAATATGAATGTTCTGATAGGCAGACACGATATTTCATTGAGGTGAATTATAATAGTCACACGGGTCCGTAATATTATCTCAATCACAGTTTTCAAGTGCCATTCCTTTGTGATAACTTCCAATGCAGATGCGATATTTCATTAAGGTGTAATATAATGAGACCATCGAGTCCGTAACTCATATCGCAATCAAGGGTTTGAGCAATGTTTACGTAACTTAATATAATAGATTCGTCGATAAGATTTCTGCCAAAATTATATATGTCGAAAGGGTTCCCATGGTTTATTAGTTTCTCCGATATGGCTCTTAATCTTGGCATATGCCATAGATTTGCATTGTCTTGGCTCGTCGCTCCTATGGTTTCTCTTTACTCCTATGACTTCCAATACACTGCTTCGATAGCTCTTCTTTGCTTCAATAGCTCTTCTTCCGGTAGCTCTTCGTTGATGGATTCTGATGAACTCTTCTTGCTCCTGTTGTTTCATGGATTTGCTCTGCTTGGTTTCACATCATTATTTACCATCCATAATATTTCCATATTGACATTAATGACAATCTAGATCAACAATTATCCCTATAGTACATATGAATTCACTTGATTGAGGTTGTAGAAATTCCAAATCGGCATGTCCTTATCATTTAATTGTTGAAGTAGAGGATGCTGATTATTATTTAGGGTTTGAGACTTGTCGAAGAGTAGTATTATCATCATGAAGTAAAATAATGTTCCATTGAAATAAGGTAATGACCAGACTATGTAGCTAGATATTAATATCTTGATTTGATAAATATATTCATTAACATAGGAATTGGATTTTAGGAGCAAAAGACTCAACTTCTAAAACTCTATATTAGTGTTATGCAACATGTGAATGTTTCCTTCAACAAAGTCATTCATGGGTTTTACGTGAATACATTGAGCTTAATTAGCTTTGGAGAGTATCTTCTCAGAAGTGTCCCATGCATATGTAGGAGATCACTAGTTTTTGGTTTCCATGAAAAAAGGCCTTATATTTGATATTTCAAAGCTAAGATTGCAATATACATCAATGTGTCTTGTCGACATTATTCAAAGCATTTGCTCTCACATTTTAAGCAAGGAAAAGTAGAAAAAAAATCATAACGTTTTAAGAAGGATTTCCTCCCATCAAGTATAGAAATACTACATAATTGCAATCATTGTGAGGCTTAATAAACTCCAAAAATACTATATTCTATAGCACGCGAAACAAAGCTATCTAATTCATCTCACTACTTTTTGTAGCCCAATTAACAAAAAGTCTACTAGACATGGAGGTTTTTTTTTTGAATTAAGACACCATATGAAAACTTTATCTAGTGATGATAAGGACATTAGAAGGAAGGCTTCATCCTTGGACTCTTATTTAGATAGGATTCCTACTTGCATTTACAAAGCATCTTTATCCTTAGACTTTTTCTCTAATAGGATTCCTTCTTGCATTAACAAAGCATCTTTAGAAAGATTGCCTAAACATTGAATACTCAAAAAATGTGTGAAGGTGATTCTTAAAATTGTCTTTTTACCCTAGAGACTTTGAGCATGATTAGGCATACACCCAAATTTCCATATCCCGATGTTCTCATTAACCTAATTTATTATTGAATCCCAAAATGCTTGGAGTTTTTCAACCCTTTGCTCTATTACATATTTCAATAAAATCCATAAATCATAAAATTCAACTCCATTCTCATTTCCTTGACTCATTACATAATTGATACATGATGAATTTCAATTTAAAACAAAATATCCCTCTCCCCACAATATTTAGGGTTCTTTGAGATTATTCATTAAACAAACCCCACTGTAACTCTTTTAGGATGCATACATCCCATAAATAAATTTTATTTGGTGTGATACTTATAGGAGGTAAATCTTTGGTAAATCTTTGAATTTCAAGACAAGCATAGCTTTGACATCACAAAATAGGCTCTATAAACCTTAAAAATTTGGAATAGTGTAATAAAGGCTCCCCATCCCATTTATTATTTGGATTTGTTAAGTGAACAACTTCAAAACATTTTTTTTTTTTTTACAGAACAAAAATGAGCTAAACACATGTTTTATTAATTCCAATTTCTCTTCTATCCATGATTAGAAACACTATTTTATTAAAATTATTAACAATATATTTGTTTTAAAGAGACTTTTTAACTTTGTAGATTATTTTCCATCACCCTTACTTTCCCCGTACTTCCAAAAATCATTCGCAATATCTTTGTTTTAAGGAGACTTATTAGGTTTGTAAATTACTCTCCATCACCCTTCCTTTCCCCTTACTTCCACTTCCTCCATAGTTGTATATATATGTAATTGTAATTCATCTAATCCCAAGTATATATGACTTCTCAAACCTTAGAATAATTTGTTTCAACTATTTTCCTTTTGCTTTTCACTTACTTCCACTTCCTCCATAGATATATACGTATCTAGGCGTAATTTATCTAATACCCATTTATTAACGAGTTCTCAAACTTTAGAATAATTTGTTTCAACCATTTCCCTTTTTGATTATCATGTTTTTGATTCCCCCTTATCCTTAGTAATTTACCACAAATTCACCACCTTTTTGTTTAAATTTTATTTTATATAGACAACTTTTTATTACATCATGAAAATATAGTGTTCAAGCCCTGCGTATAAGTGGTTTTCCATTGGGAAACCATACCACTGAAAAAATATAAAGGAATATATTTCAAATAAACTTGGAGTTTGAAACAATGACTTATTAATTGACAGAGTTGCATGCAGTGTAAAATAAAAAAGAAACTGAGGCTAGTCAAGTCTATAAAAACCTTGATAAGCAATATTTTTTGAGCACAACATCTATGCCTAGCTAGACTAAATAACTAGTAAAATTGAATAAAAAAAGCCATGCAAATTAAGGATAATATGTAGCATCCACCTCAATTGGGCTAAGGCACTCCTTGCTGCAGTCACTCAAACTATGGCCATGTGGAAGCTGTTCTCCAATATGCTTGAGGCGAAACCTCATCTCTTTCTGGTTCTCTACTTCTTTGTCCAACGTAAGCAATATCTTCTCTTTGGCTTCATTTATGTCCATGATTACCTTCCCCAACAACATTTTCAACTTCCAACATAGATCAATGGTAAGTAGGCACTGGTCTGGGTTCCTTGGATGTGCCTCGGGTCTAGAACCTAGTCTAAAATATCATCCATGAACCTAGTCCTTGGATGTGGCTTGGGTCCTTGGATCACGTGTTTGTCCATATTGGTCTTTGTTTCTAATAACGTAAGAATGTAGTATCCAAAATAGGCTTGGCGTTGTAACAACAATGCCAACAAAGTCTTCATTCCATTTGTAACGAGGTAGAATTTAGTGGGGAGATATCTGTTGAAGAATATAACTAGTGTCGATCTTCATAATTGTATTTGAGTCATAATAAAATGTATTTGTCAAAGGATAGAAAGAGGAATTTTTATATTGAATTGTTAAAGCATGGGTTTTATGCTTGGGTCAATGGTCAAATATGTCAAAAGCACTCATTGAGTGCTCTAAGAATTGTCTTGGGTCAATGTCTAAGTCATTATGTAAGAGACCCTCCTTGGGCTCATTGTGTCAAAGAAAGAAAAATATTTTGTCTTATTCTCCTCCATCAAGTCAGTGTTGTCTCCTACTCATGTTGGTCTCTCCTACTATTCATGTCGGCCTCTCCTATTATTCATGTCAGACTCAATATAATAAACATAAACAATTATTTATACCAAAGTGAACTCAAACCAATTGGATGAGAGTCAAGCAAGTTTAGATCTACAACTGAATGGAAAATTTTTAGGATCGAAGTACGCTATAGGATAGTGAAATTACAGGATTGAAGTATGCAACACAATAATTGCAGGGGATGAAGGTATAGAGATGGAACAATATAAATGTAGAATCATATATGTGTTTGAGCAACAAAAATTACAATCAATAATGGAGTAATGTAGTTGAAGGTTCAAGTCTGTAGTAAAGAAACAAAACTACAAGAGTTAAGGAGCAGATGGAGCAGATGTGTGTTGACTTTGGAAGTTTTACTTATCCACATAATAGGCTGACTAGATGGATGGAGGAAAGACAACGTCATCGTAAAAAGGGTCTTGGTTGTCTCAATTTGATATGAATCTAGTAAGAAAGAGTTTGATTGGATTTTCCCCTCGTTATGGGTTTAGGGCCTGGCTGTGTGCCTATCTCTGGTGTCCTACTTTGTGGTCTTCTTTTTTGGGATTTGCCTTGATGATGGAAAGAACTATAATATAATAAAGTAGAACTAAATAATATCACATGAACTTCCAAAATAGGAGGAATCAAAGTAAAGGAAAAACTAATCATTCTACCCTAGATTTCTCAAAAATATAATCCTCTAACAACATATCAACAAGCCATATCACCTGAAGCAACCTTTCATCAATTCATTAATAAAATAACCTAAAGTAGTTAGATTTTATATCAAATTATAAGAAAAACTAGATAATAAGTGTGACATGCAAAGGGAACATATTTTGTTCAATAATGATTTAACGAAGTGACAAGGCATGGCTTTTTAAAGTCAAAATACGAGGAAAAGATAGTAAATAGGTACAAAGAGAACGCTAATTCTACGTCCCAACATCTCCCCTAACTTAAGCATCTACATTCCTCATGCAAACATTTGGAACTGGTCTATTATGTATTGTGAATGAAACTTTTGAAAAATCATATGCTCCTATTGTATCTTCAGCGGGTGCTCTGTATCCTCGAGAGACAAATAATTCTACTTCCTACAATCTATCATCTAACTGATACAATTGTTGATACTTGTAGACATGAAGCCAAATGAATGGAAACTTGAACTTGAGCCCTTACAAACCAGGCCTACATTTCCACATACTGAGGTGCCCTAGAAAGTACATGTACAAGGTTTGGAAAGTAGTAAGGATCCTCATTCCTCATTTCTTGCCTATAAGTTTCCCATCTAAGCTCGCTTCAATCCAATGCATTCTCTTTCAACACCATGATACTCATGGAAAAATGCTCCAAGACCCTATTCTGAATTTCATCAATAAATTCTTAGTACCTGGATGCCACCACATCTTATTATATGTCTGTTCTAGAGGCTGCAACACCCTCCAAAATTTTGGCCTACACTCAAATTTTGGAGCCTACTGTGGATCCTATGATCGGTTGTTCTTTAGTCACTTATTGGTAAGTTGATGATTTCAAGCTCCCTTTTCTGATCTCAAGAGTCATTCACACTTTTATCTTTATATGGAAAGTGTCATCTTCGAGCACGTGAGTTATCGCTTGTCATGGAAAGGGAAGTTTTGTTTTGCTTCAAGAGGCAATCTTTGTGAGAATGAGTTGTTCCCATCATATAGACATGTTTCACACTCATTTCCAAAGTTTCAGCCACTATTACACAAGTTTCGTCATTATCCTTACAAAGTCTATCATCAGAGCTACACTTGTCATAAGCTGCCACAATGGTTGTTGCATTAAGTGAAGTATGTTTTCATGTTCTGGATGATCTATATTGTATCACTAAGTGTCTAAGTGTGTGGTCACAATCAAGTTCTATCACTTTTCACATCGGTTCCACTGATTCCACACTTAGCCAAATTCTAGAGGATTCCTAGCAACCTAGCCTCATCCAACATTCCTAAACTACGCACTTCACATCTACAACTCTCAAGCCTTTTCCTTGCCCCCTAGAATTGCACAATGCGCAAAAATCCCAACATCCCTTGGCATCCAAAACTGCGCAGAGGCTACCTCCAATGACCTTCCCTCAGTTGGAGCTCACTTACCTCAAGAACTGTGTAGATTTGTTGTCCATGCCTCTCTGTTGCCCAATCCCCCTTGCCTCTGAAAAACCTCGCAAATTTGTCCTCCAGGGCCTCATCCTGCAACAATCACTGCCTGCTTGAACTGCGCAATTCTGTCCCTTAGTGGGTACTGTGCAAATTTTTACCTTAGTAGGCACTATGTAGTCTTATCCCTTAGTGCAACCCAATCACTGATCCTTCTCCCCCTTGAACTTATACGAGTTCTAGCTAAGTCAGTGGATTATCATGTAATATCTTACACTAGATATTTATCAGACTGATGTCGTCTTGTCATGAGTAGATTACAGATACATGAATTATACCAAGCTATGGAAATATGATTAAGAAGGAGATGAAGAAGGAGGACATGCTAGATGATACTTAAGGAGTTGAGGATAAAAGATAATTATCACATAAGAAGACCAAGGAACCTAGGGTATGATAGAAGATCAGGACGCATGACGACTCCATCTGATTCACAAACCTTTGGAGGGTAGGTATGGAAAACAAAGCACATATCATAAAATTTAAATACACCTCTTAGTGTAGTATGAATGACAACTTATCATAGCCATATCATTATGCCATCAACAACATGTATTGTCGCAAACACTGGAAGTCATTCCATGTGTTTTGTCTAAGTGTTTTTCTCCCTTTCACTTGTTGGATCAACTGCCTTCGCTTGGCATGTTTGACTATTATGACATGTTTGCGAGCCTTCTTTGGTGGTTTCAAAGGTTTACCTCTATGTTTATGAGTTGTCCTAACCATGTAAACACCTGTCGCACTCATACATAAAGTCTTGAACGCTGTCATACAAGTGTCGTCATGGTCGCCGTAAAGTCTATCTCAAGTGTCGCACTTGTTGCTTCTTGACCTGAGACAATCACACAGAGGGTAATGCTTTGTTTGTTGTCTCAATGGTCTATGTTGTCGTGTCGTAAAAGTATGTTAAGTGTGTGATCACATTTTAAGTTCATCACGAGTCAATCTCCCTCCTGCACTTAGCCATTTTCGGAAAATATTCCCAACTGGCCCACTCAACTTCATTGGGCCTTGTAGGAGATGCACATTGCGCAATGTCAACCCTCATTGATGTGAACTTATTGCTTGGAACTGCATAGTGTGCAATCACTATCCTTGAGGGCTGTTGCTCTGCGTAATTCCTGAGTCCAACAATCTTCCTTGACCTCCATAATTGCACAGTTGTGCTTTCTAGTCTGCCTTGAACTGCACACTTCACAATTTAAGTCCTCAAGCTTTTCCCTTTCCTGCTGGAACCCCATAGTGCACAGAGATACCAACCTCCCTTGGTCTCCATAACTGTGCATATGTGTCCTCTAGTGACCCTCCTTCAGTCGGAGCTCACTATCCTTAAAAGCTATGCGAATTGGTCCTCTAGGCCTCTCTGTATACCAATCCTCCTTGCTTCTGGAAACTGCACAAATTTTTCTCCCAGGGTCTCATCCCACATCCACCTCTGTCTACCTGAACTACGCAATCCTGACTCCCAGTGGCCACTGCACAATTTTTGTCCCCAGTGGGGATTGTGCTAAAACGTTCCTTAGTCAAGCTTGAGATGTGCTCTATGCAATATCAATGATCAAGCCCTTTCCCTGTCACCTAGAAATGCACAATGCACAGTTACTGATCCCTCTTTCACAACCTGTCATTTTCCCCAGGTTTAGTTCATGGACAGTAATGAATGATTTTAGACTAGGGATTTTTCGATTGATGTCGTCCCATCATGAGTGAATTGTAGGAACAAGTACACTATCAAGCCATGGCGAGATGATGAAGAAGGAGAAGAAGGAGGGAAGCATGCCTAGAGACTCACTTGTAGTTGAACGAACGAGTGAATCTATCAAGTGTAAGTAAAGGGACACAAATTTAATCGAAAATCATTGAAGGCCCCACATCATCAAGCTATGCGGAGGAGAAGAGAAAGCATATCCAAGATCACATCTATCACTCAACAACAATAATGACTTGACATTGCCACACAATCAAGTCAATCCATGTCAGCAGTGTCGTGTCAAGTCATGTCACGAGTTTTCATATGCCACATCATTATTATGGGTCATGTATATTGTAAATCAAATGTATTTCAAAGTGAAATTCCAATGGACACACAAGAATATGAAGTGTCTTGTAAGTTGAAAAGTCATAGGATTCGGTTGAACAGTCATGAGGGTAGTCAAAGAGTCATAAGGGGGAAGCATCACCCTTGGTTATATATACCCCCTCATTATTGAGCAAAGGAATTTTCACCTTGGCTCCTCTTGCAAGGCATTAGAGAGACCAATTAGTTCTTTGAGGAGCAAGGAGTGGCTCTAATGTTCTACTACTGGGGCTAGTGATGTACGATATAAATATGTGTCTCAGAACTTTTTCTTAATTACATAAGCCTTTTAAGGCCAACACATGCTTAATGCATGACTTATGAATGTTTGTAAGACTATTTTGTGGACGTTTGTATTTCATGTTTGCTTTCACATCTACTAAGATAATTGAACCATTTCGGTTATTTTAGTGCTTATATTGTTGAGAATGTGTTGGAATGGTTGCTATTTGTGTCTCATCCTTGTGGAACATTCCACAGGATACTGTACATACCTTTCCTTGCTTATCGGTTATAATGACCGTCACATCTGCTGTGGACTATTATGCTGGATGTTAGACATGCCCTTCTGGTTCATGTGGGTCTCTTCTTGGGTGGTACTATTACCTCTCACTTAGAGGCTCACTTTTCTCCCCCATTTTGTAGTAAGAGAACTTAGACACAATTTCGCTTCACATTCACTAGGCACACTCACCTTGCTATTCGAAGACACCATTACATCACTCTCCTGTGCTGAAAGCTAGAGCCAAGGAAAATATTTGAGGATTTGGCAACTGAGCCTTTATACCGGATAGGAATCCTACACCAAACGATGTGAGGTTTGATTGGGACTTCATATCGGGGAGATCCCCTTGGTTGACAGATTTCCATCACCGTCAACAATTCCACATATACTGTTTGGATGAGCCCTAGTTCATTTCGAATGAGAAGTTTCATAACCTTTTCATTTGTTGTTACAATATTACATGCAACCTTCCAACTGACTTGATTCTACATAAATGACATGAGGGCCCTTAACTAAACATCTCCCACATAGGGTGTAATATTAAAATTCCTTGCCCCAAAACATGCACGATCATGCAAATAAAACTCACATAATGAATTTTACTATGAAAAATTAGCCTTATGGAAAGTCTCAAGAAAGGCTTGAACCTACCTTACCACATGTGGGCGTTGCTCTTTTATTGTTGTTAATTGGAAAAGGAAAATTTTTTCTTGTAAATTCAAAGGTTAGGAAGGAGAAGGGGTTCTTCAATTCAATGCATTTTCTGCAAGGTCATACATTTTCTGCTTCTCTTCCTGCAACATTTTTTATTTATTTATTTTTAATTTTTTAATTTTTTAATTTTTAATTTTTAATTTTTGCTGCAATTTTTCTACCCATGGTATTGTTTTCTTCCTTAATATTTTCCAAATCCTAAACCAACATAGTTTTAACCCAAGTTTTTGAATATTGTTAAAAATCCCATTATGTTTATTTAGAGGGATGACCTCACCTTCCAACTATAGTTTCAAAGTATATGTCACACGACTTCCCAAAAATACATACCATTTTCAATGCACAACCCACGAACCAGTATCAACCTATTGTCTTGAGTCAGTGATTGGTTTAGGCACACTGTTATCAATCAAATCTGTGTGTCGAAATCACAACCCTTTAGTCAATCAATTTTGTTACCATAATGGGCTCGATGGGGGTCGATGGAACATACACTCATAGTTAGCACACTGCAAACAACAAACATCAAGTCACGGTCTTCAAGCCTGGCTTTATTCCTTAGTCCTCAGTCCTCACTCAACGCATACATATGCCCATCATATACTAGTCAAACACCTTCACGTAGAATGAAACACCCTATGCACCATACTAGCGCTAGGAGTTACGCATAGTTCTTCAAAAACATTTGTTCACAGTGGAAGTTCAATGCGGCTCTGAGGTATTCGAATCCAAAAAGTCTTGCAGAGAATATGGAGGAGAATAGAGGAACAAAATATGGCAGAAAACTGATGGGAGTTACAACATAAAAGCTAATTTTGGGAGCTAGAGGAAGCTAAAAAATGGTTGGCTCTGATATCATGTGAGGCCAGGAGTAACTCCAAGAATTTCATTGTAATTTGCATTAAGATGGAACATGGATATATACATGGTGAGGGAGACTATTGGGTTTTAGCTCCCAATGTCTCTTTGTCTTCCAATGTCTCTTTATTTTTTTGTTTACAATATTTACATGGATTTACCTAATCCCAAATATTATCAGTAATAAATTACTGATAATTAAAATGTTCATCTATTATTTATTTATTTATTTTTTATTTTATTTTTATTTTTTGTAAGCTTGGTAGGACTCTCTCATTTTCGAGTTTTTTTACATGTCCATTATTCACCCCGCTACGAGGGAGAGGGTAGCACAAGAATCGAACCCAAGATCTCTGGTTCGGTGAGACTTCATTCCACGGCCCATCGCCACTTGAGCTACCCCATGCAGACTATTTATTTATTTTTTATTTATTTTTATTTATTTATTTTTTTTAAATTTTAATTTTAATTTAATTTAATTTTAATTTTTTTAATTAATTAATAATTTAATTTAATTTAATTAATTAATTAATTAATTTAATTTAATTTATTTATTTTATTTAATTTTATTTATTATTTAATTTAATTTAATTTAATTTTTATTTTATTTATTATTTTTTTTAATTTATTTTTATTTTATTTATTTTTTATATTTTTTTTATTTTATTTTTTATTTTATTTTAATTTTATTTTTTATTATTTATTTTTTTCTTTTTTTCGTGTAGCATACTTAACCCAAATTAAAAAGAATTGAACTTATGCACACTTATCTTCAAACACATCATTAAGATATGGGATATAATAGGAATGCAATCAACTTTGTGAGCTTAGTGTCCAAAAATGAGTAGAAGCTTGACCAAAATGCGCCCAAGAACCTATGAACCTACTATCTCTGTCTAATATAATGGTTTGCATTAGGTGAATTTTGAGGTCTAAAATGGGCCTCTTAAGGAAATTATAAAATAATAGTAGAAATAATAAAATAAGATTAGATTACATCATCAAATTTTAGAGGGAAAAAAGAAGAAACTACTTTTTCAACTCATATTTTCAACTTATGTCCCTGTGGGTTTATTTAAATTTCGAGTGAGAACACTAGCTAGATGCATAATTTGATTCCTTGTCCAAGGAGTACCCATGTTACATACTTTTGATGGACATTGCTACATGAAAAATGAGAAATACATGAAAAACGTGATTGCAATCATATTTTTTTTTTGTATTTCTCATTTTTCATGTAGCAGGGTCTATCGAAAGTATGCAACATGGGTACTCTCTGGATGAGGAATTAAAATTTTCATCCAACAAGTATTCCCACTTGGAATTTGAGTAAAACTTTAGGGAGATAAGTTGAAAATAAGAGTTGAATAAATAGTTTTATTATTTCTTAATCTTTTACTTTTTTACTCCAAAAATTGTGAATAATCCCCCATGGTTGACATCATCATATTGGATCCTATTAGTTCTAATAAAGTTGATTTTGATTGTACATTTTCCTTAGGAGGCCCATTTTATACCTCAAAAGTCCCCTAATGTGGGATCCTAAAATGTACCCACACTTGTTCAAAGAAGAGTTTGGCAGTGTCTTCTATTGTGCTTCTTGCAAGCCATAAATATAGTCATCTTAGAAAATATATCAACGACCAAAAATACATAGTTGTTACCATGCTTGGTAGACGAGAGGATAGACATATAGTTCATGGAGATGGATTCCCAACGCTGGCTAGGGGTAGGAAAAGGAGTGTATAGGCCTTGCTTCCTAATAGTTGGTTTGGCAATGGCATAGGTAGTGCAGGATCTGATATATTTTCCAACATCTTGTCAGAAATTTGGCCAATTAAAATACTTTTGTAGCACTACCACTGTCTTCTCTATTTCAAAGTGTTTTATGACCCAGATATAGCGAGTCTCCCAAATCATCTTAGCACACTCGCTTGAAGGAACACAAATTTGTCCCAGGTGGCATAACAATGCATCCTAGAGGTGGAAGTCCGGAACTTGCTTTCCATCCATCATCATCTAGTACGTGGTGGAAAATTCTAGATAATTTTTGTAAAGTTGTGGCCATCCAGAATTCTCGTGCCCACAAGAGTCGAGAATATTTGTCAGCACCACAACCGATGGTCAATTGAGGAAATCTGCAACATTATTGGTGCTTCCCTTCCTATAATTAATGCTCAAATGAATTTGTTACATTTATGTGGAACATTTCTGATGGTAGTCATTATGCAATCTCTCTTGTGTTTGTATAAATCGAAGAGACCGGTGATCTATGTGGATGATCGTCTCCTTCCCTAGAATGTAATGTTTCCATTGTTGGCAAGCCTGCACATGGAATACATCTCTTTATCATAGGTGGGGTACTTTAAATTTGTATCAGAGAGTGTCTCACTGTGATAGGCCACCGGATGCCCTTGTTGGGTGAGAATTGAACCAACGGTGTAATCAGAGGTGTCTGTCTCAATTTCAAATGGTTGTTATAGGTCTATTAATGTTAGTAATAGTGTAGAGAAAAGACGATGCTTTAGCTCAATGAACACCTTTTGTTGGGAGTCAGACTAGAAAAACTTTGCTTTTGCTCCGCCCTTACTAACTTGACTTAAAAGCCAAGTGATATGAGATAATCCTAACACAAACCTTCGATAGAAATTGGCAAGGAAAAAAAACTACAAATCTCTGTTAGAGTGGTTGGGGCTGACCAATCCTGAATAACTTAGATCTTAATGGAATCCACATGCATGCCTTGCTCATCAATTTTGTAACCTAGATATTAGACCTAGTTCATGCCAAAGGTACATTTCTCCAGGTTGGCACATAATTTGTATTGATGCAACTTTTGAAGGACCTACCGAATGTGTTGCAAGTGCTCTTCCCAACTCTTGCTGAAAATGAGGATGTCTTAAAGATATACAACCATGAATGAGTTGGTGAAGGGTCATAATATGTCATCCATCAACCTCATAAAAGTTGTAAGGGAAATTTTCAACTTGACATGCATGACTGACCACTTAAAATGATTCTCCTTGGATTTGAAGGGGGTTTTCCATAATCTATGGGTTTTTCTGAAACCTGGTGATAGCCAGACTTCAAATCAATCTTGCTAAAGTACTTGGCCCCCTTGAGCTAGTCAAGAAGGTCATCAATCTATGGGATTGAATACCTATTCTTGATGGTGATTTTATTTAGTGTCTGATAATCAATGTAGAGTCTCTAGGTCCCATATTTCTTCTACAGAAGTACAATTGGGCTCCCACAAGTTGAGGAACTTGGTTAGATGTGCCCTTTTTGTAGCAACTCTTCGATATACTTCTTGATTTCTTCGTTTTCTAAAAGAGAGCGGTGGTATGTCATCCCATTATGTAGGGGTACTCCAAGAGTCATATCGATCAAATGCTTAACTTGATAGTGCAAAGGTACCCCTGTGGTCATGATATTCCCCTTACTTTGAGAGTGAATAGAAAAAAAAAAAATTTCCCAGTTTGGGAGATGATCTTACCGCATTTCTAAGTAGAGATCAATGAAACTACGGTAGGTGGGGCTAGCTCTAGTATCCTGTATAACTTATTTACAAAAGTAATAATAATAGTGTGGGGCATGTAATCATACACAACATGATGCTTCCACAGATATGGTTTGCCTAATAATACATCACAAACTTCAAGGGACGCAACATCACTCAGTACCTCATCTGTGAAGGCCTTGATGCTGTAGAGCAGGCGACACTGCTAGTTGATGCAAAGATTTCATCCCTTGTGGAGCTATCTGATGGTTATGACTGTGGGTGTGGTGTCATTAGTAGGCCAAATTGATTCACGATCTTAACTAAGATGAGTTTATTTTGGCTTACACTATTAACAATGAGCTACAACAAAGAACCCTTCACCCACATCTATGAGTGGAAGAGACACTCCACCTTTGGATCCTCGGGTTCAATATTATGGACCTTGGTGGTGGCAATAGTGGAGCTGGGTTCTACATCGATAATCTTCTTCCCCTTATTAGTTCCCTTGTCGAGTTATAACTTAGATTCAGAACATGCATATGACTCCAAAGCTTTTAACTCAGTCGCGAGTGACTGCTTTGTAGAAATTTGCAGGGTGAGTTCCTCAGATAGAACACCAAAGGACACCGCTCACAAATAGATCACAGATCAATACACCAATATTCTTGACGTGGTTAAAACCCTCAAAGAGGGAAACAATCCATGGCCTGAGCCAACGCAATCACTTCAAGAAATTTATTAATGTAAAAGAAAGAAAATTTACATAAGCTTATCTCATGAACGATCACCTTACAAATGACCCTCCATGCTCTTTAAATAGAGATCATGGACCAATCGGGTATTAAGCCATGAATCAAGTGTCAGCAATACTGAGGAGACAATGAAATATCGGATCACTTCATGTCTATAACATATTGTGACCGTCAGATTGTAAGTTACAGAAGCACATAGTGAATAAACACACTTTACCTAACTCTACAGTAGACCAAGTTATACTTAACTATTTCCTATGTGTCAGAGTATCCTAACACCCCCCCTTAAGAACAAATTGGGATAGGATTGAAGGATGTAAAAATATGAAACAATAGGAGAAGGAAGGAGGCATTAGTGCCTATCCCCCCTTAGTGACAACTTCTTGAACTCCAACCATAAATCAAAGTCAGTAAAGTTTGCCTATGTGAGAGTCTTTGTAAAGATGTCTACAACTTGATCATTGATTGAACAATATTTCACTTCAAGAACATGGTCATGAATGAGCTTTCTGATGAAGTACATGTGTAGTTCAATGTGTTTGCTGCGCTGATGTTGGAATGGATCTTTGCATAGTTGAATGGCACTTTGATTATCACACCAAAGTGTAGTCAGATGCTGCTTCTGAAAGCCAAAATCTGACAGGATTTGACGAAGCCACAAGGCTTTCTTACTAGCTTCTATGGTGCCACGATACTCTGCTTCTGCTGAAGAAAGAGAAATGACACTTTGTTTCTTGCAAGCCCATGTAATAGGTCCAGAACCAAGAGTGAAGACATAACCTGCAGTAGAATTCCGATCATCAGGGTCACTAGCCCAATCAGAATCAATGAAACCAACCAATAGAGGAGATGCTTCTGCATTGTAATGAATCTTGAACGAAGCTGTACCTCGAACATAACAAAGTATTCTTTTAACTACTTTCCAATGAATTTCATGTGGGTTTTGCATAAATCGAGCAATAAGGCCAACAACAAAGGAAAGTTCAGGACGGGCAATGGTCATATACAAAAGTTTTCCTACAAGTTGACGATATAGGGTAGCATCAAATTTTGGGGAAGTCCAAGTGACCGAAAGTTTAGCTCTAGACTGAAAGGGAGAAGGGGATGGCTTACAGTGTTCAATGTGAAAGTGGCATAGAAGATCACAGGCATACTTGGACTAGGAAAGGGAAATAAATTTCTTGGATTGCAAAACTTGAAGACCAAGAAAATAATGCAAGTGTCATAAGTATGTCATTTCAAACTGCCTTTTAAGGCCAGACTTCACATGGTTTATAAGGTTGGTATCGCTACCAGTAAGGATAAGATCATCAACATAAAGAGTAAGAATGATAAGAGACTTACCCACTTTCTTGGTGTAGACAGTATTGTCAAAATGACACCTAGAAAAGCCAGTATCTAAAACAAAGCTATCCATTTTGGCATACCAAGCTCGAAGGGCTTGCTTGAGACCATAAAGGGATTTCTTAAGCTGACATACAAGGCTAGAATATATTTGTATAGTGCCAAGAAGTTTTTCCATATAGATTTCTTCATGCAAGTCCCCATGCAAGAAGGCAGATTTAACATCCATTTGATGGACTTCCCATTTGAAAGAGGCAACAAGGGAAAGAACAAGGTGGATAGAGTTCATTTTGGCAACATGGGAGAAGGTTTCAGTGTAGTCAATGCCTTCAACTTGTGAAAAACCCTTAGCAACAAGATGAACTTTATGTTTATCAACTTTTCCATCTGGTCCAAACTTGGTTTTGTAAACCCATTTGCATCTAACAAGTTTTTGTCCCTTTGGAAAAGGAACAATATCCCATGTATCATTTGCCAATAATGAACGATATTCTTCATTCATAGCTATGTCCTGTGGTGCAGGTAAATTCTAAGAGCGGGCACAAACAATTCCTCTAGCCTGAGAGAGCGGGTCTAGCCATAAACAAACAATATATGGAAGATATCCTTAGGCTACAATCAAATAAGAGGGCCTACCTTTTAGTACACTATTCCACTTGGTGACGATCTTTCCTCCTCGCTCCATCTATCTTCCATTTCCTTCCTTCGAACACCCGAAACAAGTAAAAAACAACAAACATGATAAAATGCGAATTGCATTCGACCTACTTAATAGGTCAAGAAACATTAAGCCATAAATATACGAGATGACATTTCATGTAGGAAATCAATTGATAGTTGCATCTATATTAGTTCAAGAAGAGATTACAACCGATGTCTTGACGTTGCTTTTCTCCTTCGACATATCCGGGTTCCCACACACTTCTGCTAGCATCTCATGGATAGCCTCAACAATGGTAGTCTCAAGGATATTCCCTTTAGTCTTCACACCAAACCAAGCTCACAATCCTCCCTTAAGCACAAGCTAGAGATCTACAGACTATGGGTAGCTTGCTAACTACTCCAAAATCAAAACTTCAGCCATAACTTAATTAGGACTAAAATCTAACTTGTGCTTGGGAGAAAAAGAGGTTTATATATCTTTGATGGAGGGGAGATGGTTCCTCTTCTCATGGGAGATGGTTTCCCTGCTGTCGGGGCAGGAGTTTGCTAATATTTTGATCTAGTAGCCACATCGATGGGCGTACTCATCATGAACACTTGAGAACCCGAGGAAGCAAATGATTGAGGTTGGTCTACCATTTGGGTTTGCTGGGTTGGAAACAACTCTTTTAGGATAGCTGGGGTCCCTTTGAGAAAAAGACTAACTTTAGATTGTCTGGGACAATCCTTAGTATAGTGATCCTCCTAAAAAATGAGGCACAAATACTTAGGCTTCCATTGAGAAGCATCACCAACAGATGACTTATGAGGACCCTGTTTTGGGGCATTGATTTTACCCTTGCCTTTGCCTTTGTTCTTACCTTTCGAGGATTTGTCTGCTATAGTAGCTTGAATAGCGTGGACCTTTGAGGTTTTACCAGGGCCATGTAGATTATGAGAAGACTCATTGGAAGAAATGTTGGAGATCGAATTCTGTTTAGAAGAAGATTTTGTAGGGGTCTGTGTCACTGAACCAATTACTCCATCGACAAGAGGTGTAGCAGGAGACTTAGATGACGCCAGATAAGATGATGGTCTAGGTGCATTAGGTAACATGTCATATAATGTGCTAGACTGTGAATAGACAAGGTCTATATATTGGGCACGCACGATAGCTTGTTCCTCGGTGACGTATCCTCCCATAGCTATGTCCTCAACAATTTTGTTGACGAAGGATTTGGTGAACCATTCAGCCAAAAAATAATCAACAATCTTGAACTTAATTAGGTGACGCTGACGCCTCCATTCATGGAAATGATAAGAGATGTGGGTCGCAGTATCTTGCTTGAGTGACGTTAGCAAATGGGTGCCGGTTTCATGGCAAACTGGTGATTGGAAATGTGTGAGAAAGGCCATGGCGAGAGTGTTCAAGTCATGATAGGTATTTCGAGGTAGCTTGATATAACACTTAGTTGCAGCACCTATAAGAGTTCATTGGAAAGGACGAAGATGAATGGAATCATCAACGTAAGAATTCAAGGAGCACCAAAGGTGATATGTCATCACATGGGGTTGTGGATCCTCTTTAGATTTTCCTTCAAACTTTAGACAATCACTTAGAATCTTGGAAGGGATTGGAGGCTAATAAGGTGAATGAAGAATTGGATTATTCGTGTGTTGAGACACATCTAGAAACTCTAGTGTAGCCAAGAATGATAATTGGGTGTTAAAAGGAATTGGAGGTCGATAAGCGGGTCCAACTAGAGGAGCCCATCCCTGTTGGTAAGGATTTTGTCCCCATAGTGCAGGGTTTTGTCCATAGGGCGGTTGATTTTTCCACCACTGTGGGTTACCTTGTCCATAGGGTGGATTTTGACCTTGAAAGCCTTGCAACATAGGTTGCTGATAAGCAACATAAAGGTTAAAAGGCTGTTGAGCCTGTTGACCTTGGACATATGGATTCTCCACCTGCTGTCCTTAGACATACAGATTCTGAACCTATTTCCCTTGGACATTTGGATTTTGGGCCTGCTACTGCAGGACTTCACCTTGACCTTGTCCTTGCAAGGGTTGCCCCTTTTGATAGGATTACAAGAGCTGCTGCAAGGGTTGACCTTGTCACTAAAAAGGCTATCCTTGTGACTGTAGAGGTTGGCCTTGCGAAGACATAGGCTGGGAGGTTTACTGAACATACTGCATTTGCGGTTGCACGGTTTGCTGCAACTATTGCAAGGGTTGACCCTGCAGCTGTTGCAGTTGTCCTTGCTACAACGGTCCCTGTTGCTGCATGGATTGCCCTTGTTGCAACAAAGGTTTCCCTTGTTGTTGTAGAGCCTATCCTTTCTGCTGCAAGGGTACTTGAACAGTTCCCGGATTGATACCTTGAAAATTTCCGAATTGTATCTGGCCATAACCACTAGGAATGGTGGAAAGACCAGGTTGAACATACTGTCCAGGTTGAAGGATGTAAGGCAGATTGACCATTCCTTGATAACCATATGGAGCATAAAGAGTTTGGTACTGAACTTGAGCCTCATAAGGTTGTTGATATTGGAAATTTCTTGACCTAAACGGACCAACGAGATTTTGTACCTGTTGGTACTGGACATTGCTTGATCCAGCATGACCAACAGGGTGTTGAATAACACCAAAGGAACACTGGTTCATCCCAACCATGTGAGTTTGTAAGCCACTCATGTTGGCTGTACTTGAAACCATAGAAACATTCAGATGCTTCCCCCTCGGTGGCACAACCTGTCCACTTACTGGAGGGATTGACGAACTAAGAGAGACATGACTCGAGACCGTCGGTTGAACCAAATGGGTTACTTGAACTGAAGAGACAAGAGGATTCATAATGGTGGGTCGCATCAGTATTGAAGTGACTACAGAAATCATCATCTTTTGGGAGGTCAGGTTCTGAATGAATGGACCTATGGTAGGCATAACGTGAGATGCCCAAACAAGGTTATGATACAGTGACGATGCACTAGCTGTACCTGATACCAATTGTGCTAAAGTCACATAATTAGGTGGAAAATCTCGATAAACACTGATGGGAATGCTTCGTGTGTAGGGGAAACCTTTAGGTGGAAAAGTATATTCTTCCTCTTCGACAGTGTGTGGAGTGGAGACCTTCGAGTGACCTGGAGAGGAGGTTGGAATTTGGCCTTCAGATTCCATAGGTGGAAACAAGTGATGACGAACGACCAGAGATGTTCGAGGGGATAATTCCAAAGGAATACCCAGCTGATCGTATAGACTGTACGGAAGTTGCGGTGATATCACAACAGGATTGAACAAATGATTCAGAGGATAAACGACCAGTCCAAGCTGACCTTCAGGAGTCGGCGAAATCTTAGGAGTCTGGACAAGATTGTCTGGATATTCTAGGCCAATATCAGAAAGTGACCCAATATCTGAGGGAGGTGGAGGATGAGATGCCAAAGGTTGAATGATCAGAACAATTCTGAGTTCAACACCTTAGTCCTCGAGTGACTGTGGTAATTCAGGAAATGGCTCCTTAGACAATCTTTCAGACAGAGGGGAGGAAGAGGAACTAGGTGAACCGAATGATTCAAGCACGATGAATTCATCTCAAATAATATGAAAAGAGAGATAAATTTCAAGGCTTTAAAATGTACTTTAAGGAATACTCATGATTTGGTCTAAAAAAGACTAAAAATTATGTTATAAGATCACGGGTAGCAATTTTTTAAGACGCATAAACAAACTGGTGTTTTTTCATATTTTAAGAGTCAAGAAAGAAACAAAGATGACTCTATCACTTTCGATTTGAAACGAGTTCGAAAGGAAAAGCACTCAGACAATCTTTTTAATTTAATGAGTCAAAAAGATCAAATGACTACTCAGGATGATCTAGGTAAAAAGGATTACTAGGTAACCATCAACTGCAGAATACCTCCTGGCAAACCGAGAAGTACGAGCAGGCAATCTCCCCGAATGCTATGTTCGGTGTATCACGTGTACAAGGAAGTAGACTCAACTTCATATGGATAAAGTATTGTAACCTAATGGGGTCTCCCTTTATATACATGATGGTACATGGAGCACAAGTCCATACTAGCGCTGTCTAGTGCCAAAACTAATGACTGTTGCTAGGTTTAAAGACACCAGAACATATCTCTAGCCTAGACTCTCTAGATGTGATCATTAGGTTTCAAAAGCGCCTTATGTTAATTGATTTCATTTTAAAGTTTATCTTGAATTATGTCTCGGTTTTTCAGGCCTTAGCAATGTGACTCGAAAGATCCTATATGCAACTAAGTGAGACAAGACTCTTTCAATTCGATGATTTGTTTATACTAGAGAGAGTAGAAAACAAAATCAAATGCAAACAATCAAGCAACTGAAAGCAAAATGGTTTTTTCACTACTTTAATTTTTGAAAATAAACTAATGAAAAACTCTTTCTAATTCCTATTTCCTTAATAAGTGCACTTCAAGCAATCCTTTCACAAGTAAAGAGAATTCTTTTTTCTTTTCAAATGCAAATGAAACTCTAGTCGTCAATGATGCTAACTAACACAACACATTGATGCAACAAGCTAGAATTATGTACTTTTCACGAAATGACAAAATGAATCTTTCATAAAAAACTTCAATGAAAAAGTTTTTGAGACAATCAATCCTCAAGCAAATGAAAAGCTGCAAAAGAGATTTCTTCTAAACCAATGATGCAATGACTCTGTTATCACCCAGTAATTTCCTAAGGTTAAAGAAGGAGCTCACCGGGGTAACCACAAACCTAATCTTTTAGGCTTAGTCTCTAGCCAACCTAGGTCCAGAGATGGCTCTCTCTTTATGATTTAACTTTGTTTTGGGTGGGATTTTAGGCTAGTTCTTAGTGTTCATAAGGTGTTGAATTTGGTTGGGTGGTGGAATTCTAGGAACAGATGGATAGAGCAAGGATTCCAAGTGATTGGGTTATGGAGTCAATCAAAGGATGGATTAACTGGATCAGATCAATCATTAAAGGAAGAGTTCACAAGGCAGGCTAGCAAAGAAAAAGGAAAAACCTCAGGTTCAAATGGATGAGGTAGTCCTAACCAGGGTGAAAGGGAAATGAAGAATCCTTAGACCGGGATCAAGATGAAGAGCAGGAAGTGATCATGAGAAAAGGGCAACTAAGAATCCTTTAGTATAGACCTAGGGGGAAACTACGGAAGTAAGGGAGCAATTAAGAATTCCCAGACTAAGATAGTTTAACAGAAAACATTAAGAATGTAAACAGTCAAGACAGAGAGCATTAAAGCCAGTTGTGAAATATCATTCCTAGTTTAACATTCAGATTTCATAGAGACACATATAATTATTAATAAACATAAAGGGAAACAATAATACACAAAAGACAGAGAATACTTATTTGATTTCCGCTTTACACAAGAATCCTGTGAAATGTCTTTATCTTTATCCCTCGATCCAGCAAGCCAATCTAGTCTTGATTACAATAACTCCTTAACTTGAAAAGAAAATGTATATAGAAATGTCTTTGAATCCACCCTAATTACTTCAATTTGTGAAGTATTTATACAAAAATTGATGCAAAATATCTCATAACCATATGAGAATTATTCTAGGAAACAGAAAATATCTTCAACATGAAGATAGAGACAGATGGAGAACTGTTTTCTTGCTATCCCTTTTATTGTGACTGTGTTGGCTGTTTTCATTTGCTTTGTAGTTATGTGCTGGAGCCACTTTCTATCTTCGACCTACTGATACTCTTTACCTGTTCTGCTTTGACCCTGTATTGCCTGTTTTACCTGGAAGCCATGTTTTACCATGTAGATTTACAGTAGTAACTTTATAGTAAATCTGTAAGTTTTGTCCACCATTCACTGTCAGGTAATTTCATCCTTGTCATTTTCCCATATATCTCGCTAGATTCTGTATACTTAGCAAAATTTGGCTTGCTTGTTGTAGGTTTTAACCCCGTACAGAATTACCTGCATACGAATTCTAAATCACAGTAAAAAATAAAAATACGAGAGCATAACACATAAAACACATATACACAGAGATTTCCCACTGGATCTCAAAACCGAGACTACCAGCTTGATTTTTCATTATATTCCTTTCAATGTTACAATACATATTTATACATGCCGAAGCATCCAATACCATGGACCGAAAACCATCGCATCCAAAACTATGGACCGAAAAACCATGGGTAGGTTCGCCCAACCTAATATAGGGTCCAATTTTTTTTT
>APFE031581142.1:3223-41511 GCA_000404065.3 Pinus taeda
GTCTTCTCTCCAGAGACCACTAGATTTTCTGCTCCACTTTCAGGAACCACAGAACTATTGCACCCATCAATAACAGTGCTACCTTGCAGCTTGTACAGAGTTCCAATCCGAACTGCCTGCATCAATACCAGTGCTCCTCGAACCATATTGCAGGTATCCTTCTCGAACACTGTTTTTACACCTGCATCAGCCAGCTTTCTTACAGAAATCAGATTTCTGGCTAATGCAGGAATATGTAGAACACCCGAAAGTGTTCTAACCCTTCCACCTTGCAACTTCAACTTTACTTTTCCTTAACCAATGATTCTAGCCTTCCTGTCATCCCCCAAGAAGAAATCACCACCATCATATTCTCATACTCGCAGAACCACTCTCTATGGGGAGTGAAGTGAAAGGATGCACCTGAGTTAATCAAACATGCCTAATGATCTACATGTGTACTTGAAGAAGCCAAGTACACATCCACACCTTCATCTGAGGTGGTTTTCGCCTCTGTAGAAGGAGCATCATCAGATCCTTTTCCTTTATCAAGAGCTTTAGATTTACAGTCCCTTTTGAAGTGCCCTTCCTTTCCACATTTCCAACACACCACCTTTACGGGTTTTCCTAGAGATTTAGATCTCACTCTAGATTTAGATCTCCCACTCGATGTCTTATTTTTGTTTATGTTCTAGAACTGTCCTCGTATAGACAAAGCATCACCATTCTAGCTCTCCATATATTTCCGTCTCATCTCCTCCGTCAGCAAGGATGAGACTATTTCATCAAAATGCAAGGCAGTTGCATTGCTACCTATTACAATAACCAGACTATCCCACGAATCTGGTAGAGAACACAACAAATTGATGCACTTATATTCATCTGAAATTTTAATATCAACAGATGCTAACTGACTTACCACAGTATTAAATGCATTCAGATGCTCTGTCACCGAGTCTCCATCTTTCATCCTCAGGTTATACAGCTTTTTCCAAAGGAACAGTTTATTCACTAGAGACTAGATTGGTACAAAGTCCCTAACTTGTCCCACAAAGCCTTTGCCATAGCTTCCCCTGATACATTCAGCAAGACTGAATCTAAGACACACAATCATATTGTGCTCTTTGCCTTCTGATCCAACTTCTTCCATTCTTCATCGGACACTCCCATTGGTTTAGTACCCAGATCTAGTGCGATCCACTGATCTTTATCCACCAATAGATCCTCCATCTTGAGTTTCCACAACTCAAAACTCTGACCATTGAATTTCTCGATCTCTATCTTTCCACCACTCGCCATCTTCTTTCACCACCAGAATCGATCTCACAGATCTCCCACTGAACAGGGTCTACCACGGGCCCGAGCAAAGCCCCTCAACAACAAAGGCATCCCCTTGAAGCCAAAAACAACTCTGATACCAAATGTAGGTTTTAACCCCATATAGAAATTACCTGCATACGAATTCTAAAACACGAAAAAATAAATAATGCGAGAGCATAACACATAAAACACATATACACAAAGTTTTTCCCACTAGATCCCAAAACCAGGACTACCAACTTGATTTTCCATTATGTTCTTTTCAATGTTACAATACATATTTATACATGTTGAGGCATCCAATACCATGGACCAAAAACCATCGCATCCAATACCATGGACCGAAAAACCATCGCGTCCAAAAAACATGTGCAAAAATCATGCACAAAACCATAGGTGGGTCCGCCCAACCTAACATAGGGTACCCCTCAAACCCCCTGTTAACTACATGGAAAGAATATAACACAGCCCAACAAAGATCAGGACGAAATAGAGAACCAACTGAAGAAAGGACCCAAAAAATATCAAACTAGTTTAATTGCCATGAATAATTCACAATCCATATTAAAAATAAAATTCAAAGTTGATATCAAGCCCTACCAAGATGAGATCGACACTCTAAAGCTAAATCATTGGTTGCAACAATTAGAAGTTTATTTTAGTGTCCATCATGTTGAGGAAGAACAAAAGATTTGATTTGTGTGGTTGAAATTAGATGCCCATGCCCTCACTTGGTGGGAAAGCCACACAGAGACCCTGAGGTTGGAGGAAGCTCCTCTAGTGACTAACTAGGAGGACTTCAAAACCCTCATAAAGTCACAATATTACCCTATTAGGTATGTAGATGATCAGTGGATATGATGGCACTACTTAAGGCAAAAGCAAGAGAAAATAATATAGGAGTACAACATAGAGTTCAAAAATATGGCCATAATGTTGGGTATCTCCTCAAAGAAACCAGACGTACTCCACAAGTATTTGGGTGGTCTATAAAACCATCTGCAGAAGTAAGTGATGTTATTCAAACCCAAATCAATGGATGAGGTTTGTGTACAAGCGTAGTACCTGGAGAACATAGGCCTAAAGAAAGGGCTGGATCAAAGAAAAAGGAGAAATATGATGCTTCTAAAGAGGGAAAGAAGGATTTGAAAGGGGGAAAGATAAAAAGACGACAACCACAACAAACGAGTGCAAAGATCCCAACAACCACTACAACATTGACGACCATATAGAGGCGAAGTGTTGGAAGTTGCATCTAGAGATTAACCTGAAGAAAAAAAGAAATATAATAAGAAGAAGGATCTCATAGCCACCTATTCAAGCAACTAACTTGAAAGCAACTCAGATGTGGATAAGAATATTTTTTGTATGTTAGTGAAAAAGGAGGTGAATGTGAGTAGCCTTCAGCAATAGGAAGAGAAAGAAGTGACCAAACTCTTTCATATAAAGATATAGGTCAAGAAGATAAATATTTATGCTCTATTTGACCCTGGATCCCATGTGAAGCTCATTGCAGTAGATCTGGTTATAAAATTGGGATTAGAAGTTCATGACCATATGAGCCCATATCCATTAGGATGGGTAAATAAGTATGTATATTTGAAGGTAAAAAATAGTGCAAAAATAGATTTTCCCTCAGTTCTGATTTGATTGATAAAGTAGAATTAGATGTAGTTCCCCTTGATGTAAGTGGAGTCGTGTTTGGGAGTCTCTACATGTACATGCGAGATGCAATATTCATGTAGAGAGCCAACTAGAGTCGGCTCATGAAGGATGGAAAATCGTTCACCATCGATGCACATAAAGGTAAGTCGGAAATCTCATTGGTAAGTGCTAGCCAAGCAAGAAATTGATCAATTCCAACAAGAAGCATGTTTTGTTGAAAACAGAAACAAGAAATGCTAAATATAGAAGTGCTAAAAATAGCACTGCCATAAATAGCATTTTAGGATACCTTCCTATTTTAGTTAGTCCCTGCACTAAAATAGAGAAGTAAAATTCGAATTTGATCTTAGCAGTTGTTTGTAAAATAATTAATTAATTCATCTTGAGTTAATTAGTTATAGAAAATCAAACATGAAGTCTATGTGGAGGTGTGCTACAGTTATCCCATTGATTGAGGAATTTATCCCTTAGTTAAAGAGATAAGGATGAGTTGTAAAATTGAGTTGTAATTAGTTAGCTCAGTTAATTGAGTTAAGTCCAGTTAGATTAGTTCAAATAGTTTGTTGAACTAATTGTGAGCTCAGTTAGTTAATGCATGCATGCATGTAACTGTTGCACTTCAGATAACTGAATACTCTCTTATAAATAACTCATGCATGTCAGTTTAGACAGAGATCCAGTTGAGATCAGATGATGGGACAATGTACTATCAATTGCAAGAATATTCCATGGAGGATATCTCTTGCATGCAGAAGGAATTCATTCCTTGAGGATTGTGCAGTTACTTCTTCAGTTTAGTGAGTGTGTGACGAGGCCATTCACACAGGTGGCATCACTGGACCCCAATAAAAATTGTGCAAGGAAATAGGAGTCTTGGAGGGTTGAGGGAAGGCATATCTTGTGTCTATTTAGTATGTGAGTTGTATTGTTTGATTGCAGAGAGAGTAGGATAGCTTGTGAGCTAATTCTTTTTGTAATCTGAACATATTTCCACTTGTATGATAATATAGAGATTGGAATTTTAGGCTGAGGCTTTCCTCGGGTTATTCTTTTGTGTTCATGTGTGATTGATTTCTCATTCTCAGTTATATGTGTTCTATTTGATCTTGCTCATATTCGATTAAGCTTTCACAAAGTTTTTTGTAGAAGTAGATCTTGTATTTTGCTTTAGTATATTGCATAATTTGTTGATCTATAGTGGGAATTTCTACATGTTTCATTGTTTGTAAGAGAAAATTAGTGTGTAGAAGAGTCTATAAGAGGCAATAAATCCTTGGGGGGGTGTACTAAGAAACAAAAACAATAACTAGAAGAATTTCTACAGGCATATTGGGATGTGTTTCAAGAGCCTAAGGGGTTACCATCCAAGAGGAAAGTAGAGCATGAGATCCAAATATTATTGGAATCCCCATTGCCAAACATTGGGATGTACAAATATTCTCTTATATAATCAAGTGAGGTAAAGAAACAATTGCAACAACTACTGTAATAGCATATCATTCAACCATGTGCATCACCATGTGAGTCAACAATCATCATTGTGCCAAACGATGGGACTTGGCATATGTGTATTGATTACAGGGCATTGAACAAAATCATGCTCAAGAATAGGTACCCCTACCAAGGATGGATGATTTGGTGGATCAGTTGTAGCAAATGAAGTACTTCACCAAGCTAGACTTAAAGTTTGGATATCACTAGGTTCAAGTCAAAGAAGAAGATACCTGGAAGACTGTTTTCAAAACCAGGAAAGGGTTGTATGAGTAGTTAGTCACGCCATTCAACCTATGCATTTCACTAGCTACATTTATGAGGTTAATGAATGATATACTATGCCCCTTTATATATTCATTTGCTATTGTCTATTTGGATGATATACTATTATACTATGCTACCTAGGAGGAGCACACTGTTGGGCCTAAGAATTATCCTTAAAATACATCCACTTTCACTCCATTCAACATCCACTTTCTCTCCATTCACACATTTTCTCCCCTCTATTCCACCACCATGTCATCACATTAGCTTCACTTTCATAATTAAATGGGTTACCATTGTGTTTTGCAAAACATTATTAATTCCTAGTATTTTTAAGAGAATCTGTGGTTAAACTTTAGAAAAGAATATCCATATACTTATACCTAACAATTAAAATGAGTTTGTTGACATGTGTAGGTACAAATAAAGCTTCTAAATCACCCTTATTTGGCAATCTATGTTCAAATTCGAATTTGAGGAGATCATGGACCTCATGGAGAAGATCATGGAGGTTAGGGTTATGTGTCACCATTGGTTGAGAAATATGTGGATCAAAGGAGGGAATAGTGGATCATCATTATGAGATTGTTATCTCATCTTGTTGTATAAATAGGAGTGTTATCTCCTTCATTTGTAATCTTAATTTTTTAGAATTTAGAAACATAGTCCTTCATTTGCAATTTTAGATTTTAGGATCATTGTAATGGAGATTTAGAATCTCTTAGAATGTAGAACTTGAAGCTTGTAATTGCAATTTGCAATTGATGATAAATAAAGTGGATTGGATTTTGTTCTACATTTAACCTCTTTCTAGGTGTGCTTGTGGAGCTATGGAGGGCCCCCATTGCCTCACTTGCATACTTGTTTTGGTATAGTAAGCTTTCATTTATGTTTTTAATTTCATTAGTTTAAAGATCTTGATGTTGGAAATATAAATGAATAGTCTCTTGTAAGAGAGCTTTAATATTTCCAGTAATAAATTTGAATTATGTTTAAATGCCTTCATTTCTTAGTTTATTGATTAAAATGCTTAGAAATATTAATGAATAGTCCCCTGTAAGGGAGCTTCAATATTTCTTACACTTGTCATAATGTCTTTAAATTTTTAGATTTCATTTTGTTAAATGACTAAATAGGTGTTGGAGATCCCAATGAAAGACCTCCTATAAGGGAGCTTTGGCATTTCTTCACCTAGCTTAGTTTAGTTTGTCTCTAAGTCCACATACAGTGGATGTTCCTCGAAGTTTTATTTTACCTGGATTGATATTAAATGAAACTCTAATTTGCATCCACATTTTAGACCCAGCACACACCTCACATTTGACGCAGGTGCTAAAGACATTAAAGAAGCACCAACTGCTAGTAAATATCAAGAAGTGTGATTTTCAATAATAGTATTTAGTATATATGGGGTATGTGATAAGTGGAGGAGAGATGAAGATAGATCCTTCCAAGATGGAGGCCATCATGAAATTACCAATTCCTACTAATGTTTCTGAGGTTAGGATTTTTGTTGGTGAAACACAATACGTGAGGAAATTCTAAGCTCATTTCAGCAATAACAATGTCACTCCACACCATAACAACAAGTGGCAAGAGTTTCCAGTGGGGAAAGTGCCAACAGAGGGCCTTTGTGGAGTTAAAGAAGAACATTAGTCAAGCACCAGTTCTAGCATTACCAAACTTGCAGCAACCCTTCAAAGAGGAGAGAGATGTGAGTGGGTATGCTATGGGAGCAGTCTTGATGGATGGAGGAAGGCATATATGCTACCATGCTAAAGTATTTCATAGGGAAGTTCTTAACCACCCTACCTACAACAAGGATATTTATGCCTTAGTGAAATATGTGAAGAAGTGGAAGCACTATCTGATGGGAAAGGAGACAGTAATCCACACAAATCACCAACCACTACAATACCTATAGGACCAGAGTAAGCTACAACAGACCAAACATTACAAGCGGATGGGGTTTCTACAACAGTTTCATTTAGTGAACAAGTACAAGAAGGGAATCACAAACAAGTTGGCCAACGTGCTTTCAAGGCCACCCACATCAAATATCACAGTTTTTGGAACTCTGATGCACATGGAGTCATTCACCCATGATAATTATAGAGAGGCATATTTAGAGGAAGAAGACTTCATAAAGGTGTTTCAGTAGTTCCATATTCAAATTCATGTGCACAATGGTGACAACATCGTTGACTACCATCTCTAGGATGGGTTACTCTACAAGATAGATGAGTTATGTGTTCTTAAAGGTGAGTAATTGTAGCTAATTAGAGAGGCTCACACCTCCAGGTTGCAAGGCACTTTAGTGTAGGGAAGACAATGGCCAACTTACAAAGGTATGTGTATTAGCCCAAGATGTAAGAACATGTAGCTAGGTTCATAAGAGGATGCATGCTTTGTTGTACTAGCAAGCCTAGTAGCAAGAAACATGGTATATATCATTCCTTACCTATGCCCACTCATCCTTAGGAAAGCATCTCCATGGACTTTGTGGGGGGTTTACCAAAAGCTAGGAAGGGACATTACTACCTATTCATGGTAGTTGATAGGTTCAACAAGATGTGTGTTCACGTGTCCTATAAAAGACAATCAGTGAGAAAGAAGCAACAAACTTGTTCTTTGGACTGGTATGGGTACACTTTGGGATACGAAGGAGCATCATTTCAGACAAGGACATGAGATTTCTAGGTGCATTTTGGACTACATTCTAGGAGAATATGGACATGAAGTTGAAGAGGTCTACAACATTCCATCCTCAGACAGATGGGCAAACAAAAGTACTCAACATGACTTTGGTGCAACTTTTGAGGGGTTATAATTAGAAACCTAGGATGAAAATATGGTATTTATACAACACTCTTATAATAGCACAATCCACACTTCTACTGGTAAGTCCCCATTTGAAACTTGTTTGGGATATTTTCCACCTTTACCTTTGGATATTAGATATGGGAAACACAGAAGAGTAAGGGAGGATCTTACAAGAGATGCATTGAGGGCTGAAATAATTATTGAGAAGATCAAGTAAATCCATATACAGGTACATGAGACACTACAGAAGTCATAGGAAAAATATAATGTTGTGCATAATCAGCATAGTCGTTCAAGGTGGGAGACAGAGTATGGCTATAGCTAAACAAGGAGAGGCTATAGGGTCCTTATAAGAAAATAAAGATTCTGCAATATGGTCCCTTCTAGATACTAGAAAAGGTGGGTGATAATTCTTATCAACTCAATTTACCACCATACATGCACATTTACTCAGTTGTGAATGTAGTTAATATGAAACTCTATGAGCCTTCAATGCTAGATCAGGAAGAGGAATAGGTCCTACCTTATGTGGAGGATTTGGCACTATATGCTCAAGCAGAGTTGAAAGAAGATGCCATTTCGCAAAAGAGGTCTAGAACTACAATAAAGGGATAGCATGACCTTTGATGGATTCAGTTGAAAGGATAACTTCTAGGTAAAGATAAATGGTACACTTGAAAGAAGGTTGAGGAAAAATTTTGTCACCTCATTCAGTAGAAGATTTTAGGGGCCAAAACCCTTTGAAAATGGGTAGGTGTGATTTAGATTGGATCATTATATTTTTTTTATCCATCTTGGTTCTTTTAGAGTGGAAAAAGTGGAGGAATAAGCTCACATGACCACTTTTACTAGCGGGAACTAGTTTGGCAAATTGGGTCTAAAACCTTTCGGGAGCATCTCAGGCATAAAATGATGTTTTATGTGGGTAAAAATTTTCCTCTTTAGCACCACGCCTGTTTTTCATATTATACACACAAATACCTTTCTAATGATGCAAGAATCGCCTCAATCGGAGTCTGTATGCAAAGGTTAGGCCACTTAGAAGTTAACCTTCATGTTTTCACCACCATAATTCAAGAGGATGCCACGTCAACCCCCATTATTCATGAAAAAGGGGATAACCATGTGATTATTATGAAGTATACTCTAGAAGAGTCCATAATGTAACTTTGGTTAAGATTTGAGTAGTTAAACCTAACCACTAGTAGGCTATTATGTTGTGTTATAGCCAAGGAACTATGAGGAAAAGGGGTTCCATTCTTTCAAGTGCATTTGTTCCATATATGAGAAAATATATCTTAGAGGAATAGGAGATAGATAACATAAAGAGGATTTTTTCACTATAGTAGCCCACAGGCCATAAGCCATACTTTACATTCACAACCATTTTCTATTCAAAGAAAGAGAGCAAAACAATCTCACCTTCTATCTGGGTTTTCTTCTGGAAGTGTTTCACAAGTCATGTCTTATGTCAAATCATAGTTTGTGAGTTTTTAGTTCATCTTTCTCTATTTTCTACATTATTTTACTTTACATGCATACACAATTAATAGTAATTTACATATCTATAAATCTAAAGAGAAATAAAACCCTGAAATTGTAGATTTTGTATTTTTAAATATAGTTGTATTAGATTTGTTGTGAAACAAGCCACAACTGATCGAATCATGGACACACGGATCAAGAATACACGCTAACAAAAGATCCAACTGTATCGGGTTGTCAAAGCTGGCCAGCTCCTGCACTAAGACAAGTGGCTCATGAGGGACCAAGTGTAGCAGAAGTTTCCCCATCTCATGGAGGCACTTAACAGAATGGGAGACATTGCTTCCTAAGGAGGGAGGGCTTATCTAGGTGTATATTAGTGGCCACACACCTATTCCACTTAGACCCCCACCATGTTTCTTTCATTTTTCAGTTTCCTTAATTGTAGCACAATTTACTATTTTTGGATATATATATATATATATCTATATTATTATTATTATATATTATATATATTTATTTTTTTTTTTTTTGGGGAAAATAGGCAAACATCAAACTTTCACTTATGTTTGCAGCTAAAATTTGTAGTCCTCGGATAATTATTTCTAACAAAGTATTGTGCGTGTCAAACGGAGATCATATGTCAAAGTTACGACCCCGGGAAGTTGAAGTACCAATTTACCCAAATGAGGCACATAATTTTGGTGCTTCATCTCTTGGGGTCAGTTCTTTGGACGTTTAGGGTTTTCCATTGTTTTCCATTGTTTCTCGATAATAAATAGGCTTTCAAGCCTCATTGTAACAGAGTTCAGAGGCATGTAGCTACCACACCCCTTCTTGGAGATAAGCTACCATTACCTGAGTGAGTTTATTTCCATTTTGTTTGTAAGCATATTTCACTTCTTTGATATTAATGAAATGAAGTGTTATTTATGTTGCATCTCTATATTTGTGGTTATATCTATATTTTTTTGCATTCCTGTTTAAGTCCAGATCAATGGTATCAAAGAGGTATTTTCTTTCTTATTTTTTCTTTGCATGTCCCCAACGAGGTCGAGGTATAAGGAGTTAGGGCTCGAACTCTAACACCCCCTCCTCCCAAGTCCATCCAAGAAACTGACCAACCAGGGTAAACATACGACGAGAGATGTTACTATAAGGGATTCAACTTCCTTGGTGACCTTAAGGAAATGGAATCGACATATTATATCAAACAAACCCATCCACATCGGCAACAACACCCTCAGGAGACATGTCATCCACTCAAGCATCTTGTCCCTGAGTCCCACTAAATTTTTAAGTCTTTTAACCCCTAGTTGCTCTCATGCTATAAGAATGACAATGTCCAAAAGCCAAATTCTCTCTCATAGGCCTATGTGCTAGCGTCCCTGGACTCTTTTCAGCAGACATGTGTTAGCGTCCCCGAGATTTGAGCCACTTTTCTAGCCCAGAATCCTGGCCTCTGCCCAAAACTTGTTACAACCTCTAGAATCCATCAAATACATGATGACAAGATGTCTTTGATGACAAGATAAACAAATCAAAATTCAACCTCAAGACTAGGCCTAAGCATCCCCAACCGGGATTGACATTCTGTCAAACACTTGGCATCAATGCAACTTACAAGTCTAGGATACAAGACAGAGCATGAATGACTGAAAGAACTTATTAAACATAACCTGAAGGATCACCACCTTCTACATTGAACTGTTATAACATCAATTACGTCTTGCATCCATCCATTTAAAAATTACAAGTAAATATATGAAATAAGCATGAATGAACCAGTCATATAACCATGCTTATAACCCGCAAAAAACCATATAAATATCAGAGATATGACAGCCATAAAATCCATATATAAACAAGTGAAAAACTAAGAGAACTTAGCTTTCATTAATCATAGTCAAATCTAACTAGGTTCGGGACTTCCACGTACCGCCCGACCATAAACATGGCTGAATGAAATCTCTCTTTCAACTAGTCACCCCTGTGCCATATTCGAAGCATGAATGTGGAATCTCATAGAACAATCAAGGGAATCCAGAGGTTAAACCACCTCCACCCTCATCAAACTGTGATCACACAAAAACCGGTGCTCTGATCACAACCAAACCAAAGTTGGACTGTCATTCGAAATCCATAGCTATCCTTGAGGAATTTTTCGTCTCCTTGTCTCTTAGGCTTTACCGCAATCTAATCCCAGATCACTAGGCCCTAACCCAGTCTCTCAAGCTTTACGGCAATACAAACCCAGATCACTAGGCCCTAAACCAAGACTTCTCCCTTAATCTTTACCATGTATCCCACCAAAGCTAGTCAAGGGATTCATAGGCCTTTGGGAATGAACCTTGAGACCACCAATGCCTCGGATTCCGAAATCCATCCTACAAACCAAAGCCCAAAACCGAGATAAACATCCCAACATACCATGGCATCTAGAAAAAGGCAAGGCTAGGCTAAAAACCACTGTCATAACCTGGAAAAACCATGCCACCAACAGTAAGAGAACAATACCACAACATGCAAATCCATGCATGTCCAAACCATCTAGGAAATCAAACATGCAAAAGGTTACCTGCAAGTATTCCTATTGAAGTTGCTTGATCCCGCTTTTCCTTCCTTGATACTTGCTTTCCTTCCTTTCCCTTTGCCTGCTTTTCCTTTCTTGCTCCAAACATAGAGTGCTCCAAGAAAAATCTAAGTGACCAAGAGCGAGAGAGGGAGAGAGAATAATGAGAGAGCTCCAAACTTGAATTGAAAAAAGGTTACAAACTAGTCCTCAGAAGCCTTTGTATGAATGAGACCTCTATTTTCTTCATTTTCCATTATTTTCCTTCAATTTTCTCCTCACATGCAACTTGTGGCATTTCACATTAATTTTCTCCTAATTTCCCTTATTTTCATATATAAATGTGCCAAAAATTCATTTTTTCCTTTTAATGCCTTAGCCTTTGCCAATTTCCCTAGCCAAAAACACACATCTAGTGATGCCCACTAGGATATCTTTGTCGAACATTCAACTTGGAATAAGTGTCCCTTAACCGTGGCCTTATTTTTCCTTTATTAACTTTTATTACATGAATTTTCACCAGGGTTGCACGAATTGGTTGAAACCTTGCAAGACCAACCTCACAAACCCTGACAACCCCTAGGGCGAAAGAAAAGAAAGATGAGAGAGTAAGGGATCCTTTCAAAATATTGCTTGAAGAATCCCTCGAGCGACAGAGGAATGCGATGATGGACAACTTTTCCCAGATCCTTTGATGGCTACCCAAAATTTATACATCATCTTCCAATAACCACTTTGGGAGTGCCACTTCCTTTAAGGTATAGGTTAACTTTGACATCCCCCTATTTGAAGGTCAAATAGAAGCAAATGTTGTAGATAAATGGCTAAATATACTAGAAGGATATTTCTTAGTTCATGACTTTTCCAACCAGGAAAATATTACTTTTTCACTCCTCAAAGCCGCCCCCTACGTTAAGGAATGGTGAGAAACATATTGCGAGAAGAGGGACGAGAGTGAACCCTCACTATTATCAGTTGCACCCACTTGGAATTATTTCTGAGATGTAATCAAGGAGCGGAATTACCCTTTCGAGAGCTATTAAAATAAATACATAAAGTGGACCACGCTGTGGCAGGGAAGGGACCAAGATGCACAAGAGTTCAAAATATTTTTCATACCCTCTGCATGAAGTTGGGTATCAAGGATTCTGAGCAGCATTTGGTACTCAAGTTCTACAATTGTCTACACAAGTACATCTTGGACGAGATGGACTTCTTGGAAATCTCCTCACTCAGCGCTTCCTATCGATACGCTGTCAAGATCAAGCAAAAATTTAAACAGAAGAAGCAAGACTTTGGATCTGTGAATCTGAGGCAAGGGAAAGGTGCCCTCAAGCCACATAACAAATTACAAAGCCAAGACAGAGCGACCCAGGACAACCCATCGAAGCCGCAAGAAAAGAACAACACCACGAATACAAATAAGGACACCGGGAAATGGCGTGAGCTCCATAAGATCTCCAACAACAACATAAGTGAGTGTCGGGCCAAGAAGTCACTGGTTGTCGAGTTGAAGGCTTCTGAATTAGATGCATGTTCCGACTCTGAGTCAAAACCCAACAAGGGAATGACAAAGCGAAGCAGATTATTGTCGCAGATCCAAGTGCCATTATTGATACCACCAAGGACCAGAAGAATGAGCCCGAAGATCCAGAGGAGGGGGAGAACCTCTTCCACTCCCAGATGTAGGTGAAGGGTTCCCCACTACAGTTCATTATTGACAACAGAAGCCAAAAGAACCTCATTTCAGAAAATTTTGTGAAGCGATTGGGCCTACCGACCATAGCACACCTGCAGTCATACACCATCAAGTGGCTTCACCAAGGGCGAGATCTCTGCGTCAGCCAATAGTGTCACCTTCCCCACAGCATCAAGCCCTTCGCAGATGAGGTACTATGTGATGTTTCTCTTCTTGAAGTTTATGATGTTGTATCAGGACAACCATACTTGTGGAGTGGACATGTTGTGTATGAGTCTAGGCCCCACACTGTTATTATTACTTTCGGAAATAAGCTATCAATGATACCAAAGGTAGTGTCGCTTGCCATCATCTCTTTGATCACTACAAAGAAATGTAGTAAGATCATTTCCAAGGTTGGGAAATTTGTTTTCCTTATGATTCGCCCTCATGGAAAGAAAAATAGAATGGTCATGACCTCCAAACGGGGCTCCTCTGCATGGCAGTAACAGATGGACAAGGTCATGGAGGAGTACAGGGATATCTTCACCTCACCAATAGGGATACCTATACACTGTCAGGTCAAGCACTCCATTGATTTGACCCTAGGTGTGCCACTTCCCAATGGACCAATCTATCGACGCTATGTTCTAGAGAACGATGAAATCAAGAGATAGATTCAGGATTTGTTGCATAAAGGGCACATCACACCAATTTCTTCACCTTGTGGGAGCCCAATTGTGTTCGTAGAGAAGAAGGATGGGACCTCAAGACTCTATATTGACTATCGGGTGTTGAGCAAGATATCTGTCTTCGAATAGGTATCCAATCCCATGGATTAATGACCTTTTGGACCAGCTCAAGGGGGCCAAATATTTCAGCAACATTGACTTGAAGTGTGGGTATCACCAGGTAACAATCGAACTCCCCGATGTATGGAAGACTACCTTCAAATCCAAGGAGGGCCTTTTCAAATGGCTGGTCATGACTTCCATGTTGACAAATGCCCCTGCAACCTTCATAAGGATGATGGACGACATCTTGCGACCCTTCACCAACTCATTCATGGTGGTGTTTTTGATGACATCATGATCTTCAGCCAGAGTTGGGAAGAACACCCCTGTCATATTCGACAGGTCCTCCAAACCCTGCGACAACACAAGTTGTGTGTCAATTTGGGGAAATGCACTTTTGGTATGACCCAAGTTCAATATATGGGGTACGTCATTGATGAGCGGGGTGTGCATGTGGACCCAACCAAGATACAATTCATTCGAGATTGGCCAACCCCAACCACTCTAATGAAGCTTCGTAGCTTTCTGGGTCTTACCAATTTCTACCATAGGTTCGTGTTGGGGTTCTCTCATATCACTTGGCCTTTGAGTCAAGTCACCAAGGGCGAAGAGAAAGAAAAATTATTTTGGTTTGAATCCAAATATAAGGGATTTTCTGATTTGAAGCATCACCTCTACTATGCACCAATTCTCAAATTACCCAACTTGCAGCAACCATTTGAGATTGAGACACATGCCTCTAACTATGTTATTGGTGCATTTCTTACGCAATAGGGTCATCCATTGGTATATCACAGTGAGACACTTTCAGAGACAACCTGAAAGTATCCCACCTATGATAAAGAGATGTATTCGATGGTGCAGGTTTGTTGGCAATGGAATCATTACATTCTGGGGAAGGAAACAGTCATCCACACAAATCACTGATCCCTACAGTTCATACAGAAATAAGGTAAGTTTCAGAATGATCACCATCAGAAATGGTCCACGTACCTGCAACAGTTCCATTTGAACATTAAGTACAAGAAGAGAAGCACCAATAATGTTGCAAACTGCCTCAGCTAACCATTGTGCTTGACTCTTGTGGGCACGAGACTTCAGGGTGGTCGCATCTGTACAAGAGCGATCAAGAATTCAACAACACATACCAGATGCTCCTATAAGGCAAGCAAGTTCCAAATTTGAACCTCTAGGATAAATTGTTACATCACCTAGGACACCTTTGCGTTCCTTCAAGCTAGCGTGCCAATATGATTTGGGAGGCACACTACAGTCAAGTCGCTAGACACTTTGGAGTAGAGAAAATAGTGGCAGTGTTGTATAAGTATTTTGATTTGCCAAACCTTCGACAAGATGTTGGGAAGTACACCAGATCCTGCTTTTCCCATGTCATTGCCAAACCAACCATCAAGAAGAAAGGCCTATATACTCCTTTTCTTACTCCTAGTCGACCTTGGAAATCCATCTCCATGGATTACATGTCAGATCTCCCTTCTACTAAGCATGACAATGACTTCGTTTTCGTTGTCATCTATAGATTCTCTAAGATGTCCATTCTGGCGGACTGCAAGAAGAGTATCACAATAAAAGCCACTTATAAGCTTTTCTTTGAACGAATATGGGTACAATTAAGGATCCCACAGTCCATTATCTCAGATTGGGGCAATAGGTTCCTAAGTACATTTTGATCAAGTCTCTCGTCGATGTTGGATACCAAGCTCACTAAGTCCATGGCTTTCCACCCCCAAAATGATGGCCAAACAAAGGTCGTCATCAAGATGATCGTAAACATTTTGTGCATGTACAAGTTGAAGCATCCATGCACATGGGACAAAATCCCCCCCTATGTCAAACATAGTTATAATAGATCTATCCATAGCTCAACTGGCCACAACCCCTTTCAGGTGGGCTTGGGACTCCAACCACTATGTCCCATTCATGTGGCCATGCCATTTGCAGCTACTCAGACAACTTTGGCCCATGTGCAATCCGAAGCTGATAGGGTTAACAAATTGATTGAGCGCATCTAGAAAATCCACCAATAGGTCCATGAATATTGGACAAAGCCAATGCTAAGTACAAGTAGTGACATGATTAGCATTGGGTGCCACATAAGTTCCAAGTGGGCAACAAAGTTTGGCTACATTTGCAGAAGGAACGCCTTGTTGGGACCCATCGTAAGCTTCAACCACTCTGATATGGTTCGTACACCATCACCAAGGCTATAGGGGATAATACTTTTGAGCTCAACATTCCACCTTTTCTTTGCATGCACCCAGTGTTCAATGTGGACTACCTTTAGCCATACTTTCCACCATTATTGGGCACATCTGACATTGCAGAACATCTCACACCAATAGAGTCAAACCCAGATTGCATGGAACATGCCACAACTGATCGTATCATGGATACCTAGATCAAGAATACTCACTAACAAAAGATCCAACTATATCGGGTTATCAAATTTGGCGAACTCCTGCACCAAGGCAAGTGGCTCACCAAGGACCAAGTTCAGCAAAAGTTTTGCCATCTCATGGAGGTACTCAATGCAATCGGGACCATTAATTCCTAAGGTGGAGGACTGATCTAGGTGAATATTGGTGGTGACCTACTTATTCCACTTGGACCCCCGCCACTTTTTTTTTCAATTTTTCAGTTTCCTTAATTGTATCACAATTTACTATTTTTGGTAGTTTTTCGGGTCCTAAACTTCCAGAGCCATTTTGAGACCCTAAACGGAGTTTTTTTAGAAAATGGGAAAACAAGTGGCTTTGACTCATGTTTGTAGTTGAAATTTGTATTCCTCGGATATATCTTTCTAATGAGGTATTGTGTGCGTCAAACAGAGATCGTATGCCAAAGTTATGATGTCGGGAAGTTGAGGTACCAATTTACCCAAACAGGGACCATAGTTTTGACGCTTCATCTCCTAGGGTTAGGTATTTGGAGGTTTAGGGTTTCCCATTGTTTCTTAATAATAAATATGCTTTCGAGCCTCATTGTAACAGAGTTTAGAGGGTTGTAACTGCCACATCTCTTCTCAGAGATAAGCTACCATCACTTGAGCTAGTTTATTTCCATTCGGTTTGTAAGTATATTTTAGTTCTTTGATGTTAATGAAATGAAGTGTTATTTATGTTGCATCTCTGTATTTGTGGATATATATGTATTTTGTTGCATTCCTATTTAAGTTTGGATAAGTGGAATCAGAGAAGTTTTCTCTTTCTTTGTTTTTCTTTGCATGTCCCCAATGAGGTCGTGGTATAAGGAGTTAGGGCTTGAACTGATTAAACCCTTGCAAGACCAACCTCTCAAACCCCCATGACCTCCCATGGCAAAAGAAAAGAAAGACGAAGGATCATGAGATCCTTTCAAAATATTGCTTGAAGAAGCCCTTGAGCAACAAAGGAACGTGATGATGGACAACTTTTCCCAAATCCTTCGACAACTACCCCACAGACAACACATCTTCTTGTTGCAATCACTTTGCAAGCACCACTCCCTTTAAGATACAAGTTAAATTTGACATCCCCATATTTGAAGGTAATATAGATGCAGCTGTCATAGATAAATGGTTAAATATTTTAGAAGGATATTTCTCGATTCATGACTTTCCCAATCGGGAAAATATTACTTTTTCACTCCTCAAAGTCGCCCCCACGTCAACAATTGGTGGGAAACCTACTGCGAGAAGAGGGACGAGAGTAAATCCTCACTATTCTCATCCACGCCCACTTGGAATTATTTCTGAGATGCCATCAAGGAGCAGTATTACCCTGTCGGGAGCTATGAAGATAAATACATAAAGTGGACCATGTTGCGACAGGGAAGGGACCAAGATGTGCCAGATTTCACAAATATTTTTCATACACTTTGTACGAAGTAGGGTATCAAGGATTCATAGCAAAGTTTGGCACTCGAGTTTCATTGATGTCTACACAAGTACATGTACGACGAGATGGAATTCCTAGACATCTCCTTGCTTGGTGTTTCGTATCGATATGTTGTTAAAATCAAACAAAAATTTAAACAGAAGAAGCGAAACTTTGGATCTGTGAATCCGAAGCAAGGGAAAGGTGCCCCCAATTTGCAAAGAAAATTACAAAGCCAAGGAAGGTTGACCCAAGACAACCCGTCAAAGTTGAAAACAAAGAACAACACCATGAAGACAAACAAGGACATAGGGAAATGGTGTGAGTTTCATAAGATCCCCACTCATAACACAAGTGAGTGTCAGGCTAAGCAGTCACTCGTGGTCAAGCTGAAGGCTTCCGAACCAGATGCATGTTCTAACTCTAAGTCAGAATATGACAAGTGGAATGACAAAGGGAAACATATTATTGATGCGGAGCCCAGCGCCACCGTTTCCACCACCAAGATCTAGAATAATGAGCCCGAAGATCCAAAGGAGGGGGGGGCCTCTTCCACTGCTAGATGTGGGTGAAGGGCTCTCTACTGCAGTTCATTGTCGACAACAAGAGCCAAAAGAACCTCATTTCAGTATAGGTCATGAATCAGTTGGGCCTATCGACCACAACACACCTATAGTCGTACACCATCGAGTGGTTTTACCAAGGGTGAGATCTCCCCGTCAACTAGCAATGTTGCCTTCCCTACAACATCAAACCCTTCACAGATGGGGTACTCTGTGATGTTGATCCTCTTGAATTTTGTAATGCATTATTAGGACAACCATACTTTTGGAAGCGACATGATGTGTATGAGTCTAGGCCTGACATTGTTATTATTACTTTGGGTAATAAGTTGTATAGGATACCGGAGGTAGCATCGCCTACCACAATCTCTTTGATCACTGTGAAGCAATGTAGTAAGATCATTTCCCAGACTATTAAATTTGTTTTCCTTATGATTCGCCCTCAGGGAAAGAAGAAGATTATGGCCACGACCTCCAAATAGACCTCCTTCACACATAAACAATAGATGGACAAGGTCGTGGAGGAGTACAAGGACATCTTCACCTCACCCACAGGGGTACCTCTAAATTTTCAAGTCAAGCACTCCATTTATCTGACCCCAGGTTCACCACTACCCAATGGAATGATCTATCGATGCTCTATTCTAGAGAATAATGAAATCAAGAGGCAAATTCAGGAGTTTTTGCATAAAGGGCACATCAAGCCAAGTTCATCACCTTGTGGGTGCCCAATCATATTGGTACATAAGAAGGATGGGAAGTGAAGGCTCTATATTGACTATTGGGTGCTAAACAAGATCACTGTCCAGAATAGGTACCCAATCCTATGGATTGATGACCTTGTGGACCAGCTTAAGGGGGACAAATATATCAACAAGATTGACTTGAAGTCTGGGTATCACCAAGTACCAATCAAACCCTCCAATGTGTGGAAGACTGCCTTCAAATCCAAGAAGGGCCTTTTCAAATGGCTAGTCGTGCCTTTCAAGTTGACAAATTCCCATGCAACCTTCATGACGTTGATGGATGAGATCTTGTGACCCTTCACCAACTCATTCATGGTGGTGTAGTTGGATGACATCCTGATCTTTAGCCAGAGTTGGGAAGAGCATCTCAGCCATATTCGATAGGTCCTCCAAACCCTGCGACAACACAAGTTTTGTGCCAATTTGGGGAAATGGGCTTTTGGTATGACCTAGGTTCAATATATAGGGTACATCACTAATGAGTGGGATGTGCATGTGGACCCAACCAAGATACAAGTCATTCAAGATTGGCCAGCCCCAACCACTATAACAGAGCTCCGCAACTCTCTGGGTCTTGCCAATTTCTACCATAGGTTCATGTTAGGGTTCTCTCATATCACTTGGCCTTTGAGTCAAGTCACCAAGGGCGGAGCGAAAGAAAATTATTTTTGTTTGAATCCAAACAGAAGGAGTTTTTTGAGTTGAAGCGTCGCATCTACTCTTCACCATTTCTCACTTTACCAGACCTACAACAACCATTTGAGATTGAGACATGTGCCTCTGACTATGCTAATAGTGCAGTTCTTACTTAGCATGGGCATCCAGTGGCATATCACAGTGAGACACTTTCAGACAAATTCCAAAAGTATCTCACCTATGAAAAGGATATGTATTCCATTGTGCGGGCCTACCAACAATGGAAGAATTACATTATGGGGAAAGAAATGGTCATACACACAGACCATCAACCCCTGCAGTTCATACAAACACAAGGGAAGTTGCCAAATCATCACCATCAGAAATGGTCCACATACTTGCAACAATTCCATTTTAACATTAAGTACAAGAAGGGAAGCATGAATAATGTTGCAAACTACCACAAATAATTGTCGGTCGTGGCGTTGACCATTGTGCTTAACTCTTATGGGAACAAAACTTCGGGGTGGTCATGTCTTTACAAGAGTGATCTAGAATTCGGCAACACATACCAGACACTCCTGGAAGATAAGAAAGTTTCAAATTTTCAACTTCAGGATACACAGTTATGACACTTAAGACACCTTTGTGTTCCTTCAAGCAAGTGAGCCAAGATGATTTGGGAGGCGCACTACAATCAAGTCGTTGGACACTTCAGAGTAGAGAAAACAATGGCAGTGTTGTAGAAGTATTTTTATTGGTCGAAGCTTTGACAGGATGTTGGGAAGTACATCAGATCCTGCACTTCCTGCACCATTGCCAAAATGACCATCAAGAAGCAAGGCCTATATACTCCTTTTCCTACTCCTATTTGACCTTGAGAATCCAGCTCCATGGATTACATGTTGGGACTCTCTTCAACTAAGCATGGCAATGACTGCATTTTCGTGGTCGTCAATAGATCCTCTAAAATGGACATTTTGGCGACCAACAAGAAGAGTATCACAATAGAAGCCACTGTTATTTTCTTCTTTGAATGAGTATGGGCGTAGTTTGGTATCCCACAACCCATTATCTTAGATCGGGAAAGTAGGTTCCTAAGTAAACTTTGTTCAAGTCTCTGGTTGATGTTGGACACCAAGCTCACTAAGTCCACGGCTTTCCTCCCCTAAATTGATAGCCAAATAGAGGTCATCAACAGGATGATCGTACACATTTGTCGTATGTACAACTCAAAGCATCCATGCACATGAGACGAAATCCTCCCATATGTCCATCATAGCTGTAACAAAGCTCTCCATAGCTCAACCAACCACAATGCCTTTTAGGTGGGGTTTGGATTCCAGCCACTATGTCCCATTGATGTGGCCATGCCATTTGCAGCTACTCGGGCAACTTCAGCCCATGTCTATTCTGAAGTTGATAGCACTAACAACTTCATTAAGCGCATCCAACACATCCTCCAGCAGGTCCATGACATATTGGACAAAGCCAATGTTAAGTACAATCAACGACATGATCAACATCAGGTGCCACACAAGTTCTAGGTGGGCGATAAAGTTTGGATAAATTTGTAGAAGGAGCACTCATTGGGCCCTACAATAAGCTTTGGCTGCTCTGATATGATTTGTACACCATCACCAAGGTTGTAAGGGACAACGCTTTTGAGCTCAGCAGTCTACCATTCCTTGGCCTACACCCAGTGTTCAATGTAGACTGCCTTGGACACATTTGACATTGCAGAATAACTCACACCAACAGAGTTAAATCCAGGCTGCATGGAACAGGCCACAACTGATCAGATCATGAAAACACAGATCAAGGATACTCGCCAACAAAAGATCTAGCTATATTAAGTTTTCAAAGTTATCCAACTCCTACAACAAGGCAAGTGGCTCACCAGGGACCAAATTTAGCAGAAGTTCCCCCATCTCATGGAGGCACTCAATGCAATGGGGACCATTGATTCCTACGGGGGGATGATTGATCTCAGTGGATATTGTTGGCCACCTACCTATTCCACTTGGACCCCCACCACTATTTCTTTTAGTTTTTTAGTTTCCTTAATTGTAGCACAATTTACTATTTTTGGTAGTTTTTCGGGTCCTAAACTTCCGGAGCCATTTTGAGGCCCTAAACAACGTTTTTTTGGAAAATGGGAAAAGTCAAGGATACACTTGAAAGTTGTATTCCTCGGATAGATATTTATAACAAGGTATTGTGGACGTCAAACAGAGATCATATGCCAAAGTTATGAACCCGGGAAGTTGATGTACCAATTTACCCAAACAGGGCCCATAGTTTTGGCACTTCATCTTCTAGGGTTAAGTCTTTGGATGTTTAGGGTGTTCCATTGTATCTTAATAATAAATAGGCCTTCGAGCATCATTGTAATAGAGTTCAGAGGCATGTAGCTACCACATCTCTTATGAGAGATAAGCTACCATCACCTAAGCTAGTTTATTTCCATTAGGTTTGTAAGCATATTTCAGTTCTCTGATATTAATGAAATGAAGTGTTATTTCTATTGCATCTTTGTATTTGTCGTTATATTTGTATTTTGTTGCGTTCTTGTTTAAGTTCAAACTAGTAGTATCAGAGAGGTATGCTCTTTCTCTTTTTTTCTTTGCATGTCCCCAAAGAGGTTGGGGTATAAGGAGTTAGGGCTCAAACTAGTTGAACACTTGCAAGACTAGTCTTGCAAACTTCGACGACCTCCCATGGTGGAAGAAAAAAAAGATAATGGAGTAGGAGATCTTTTCAAAATATTGCTTGAAGAATCCCTCAACCAACACAGGAACACGATGATGGACAACTTTGCCTAGATCCTTCGATAGCTATCCACAGGGGACACATCTTCTTCCAGTAGCCACTTTAGGAGCACCACTCCCTTTAAGGTACAAGTTAATTTTGACATCCCCATATTTGAAGGTCAAATAGATGCAGATGTTGTAGATAAATGGTTAAATATGCTAGAAGGATATTTTTCAGTTCATGACTTTTCCAACCGAGAAAATATTACTTTTGCACTCCTCAAAGTTGCCGCCCATGTCAAGGACTGCTGGGAAACCTACTATGAGAAGAGGGGCGAGAGTGAACCCTTACTATTCTCAGCTGCACCCACTTGGAATTATTTATGAGATGCCATAAAGGAGCAGTATTACCCTATCGGGATCTATGAAGATAAATACATAATGTGGACCATGCTGCGGTAGGGAAGGGACCAAGATGTGCCAAAATTCACAAATATTTCATACCCTTCACACGAAGTTGGATATCAAGGATTATGAACGGTATTTGGTACTCAAGTTTCACGACCATATACACAAGTACATCTAGGATGAGATGGAATTCTTGGAAATCTCCTTGCTTGGTGCTCCCTATTGATATGTTGTCAAGATTGAGTAGAAATTTAAACAGAAGAAGTAAGACTTTGGATCTGTGAATCTGAAGCAAAGGAAAGGTGTCGCCAAGCTGTAGAACAAATTACAAAGCCAAGGCAGGGTGACCCAGGACAACCCTTTGAAGCCACAAGTAATTAACAACACCACGAAGACAAAGACGGACACAGGGAAATGGTGTGAACTCCATAAGATCCCCACTCACAACACAAAGTGAGTGTTAGACCAAGTAGCCACTGGTGGTCAAGCTAAAGGGTTCCAAACCAGGTTCATGTTCCAACTCTAAGTCAGAACCCGATAAGGGGAATGACAAAGAGAAGAATATTATTGACACAGATCCTAGTGCCACCATTGCCACCATCAAGATCCAGAATAAAAGAGCCTAAATATCCAAAGGAGGGCGAGTGCCTCTTCCACTCCCAGATGTGGGTGAGGGGTTATCTGCTGGAGTTCACTGTTAAGAAGGAGCCAAAACAACCTCATTTGAATAGAGTTTGTGAAATGGTTGGGCCTACCAACCATAACACACCAACATTTGTACACCATTAGGTGGCTTCACCAAGGGTGATACCTCCGCGTCATCTAGTAGTGTCACCTTCCATATAACATCAAACCCTTTGCAGATGAGTTACTATGTGATGTTGCTACACTTGAAGTTTGTAACGTATTATTAGGAAAACCATACTTGGCAAAGCGACATGTTATGTATGAATCTAGGCCCCACACTATTATTATTACTTTGGGAAATAAGTTGTACAAGACACCAGAGGTAGTGCCACCTACCACCATCTCTTTTATCACTATGAAGCAATGCAGTAAGATCATTTCCTAGATTAGGAATTTTTTTTTCCTTGTGATTCGTCTTCAAGGCAAGAAGAATATTGTGGCCACGGCCTCCAAATAGGGCTCCTCTACATGGCAGCAGCAGATGGACAAGGTCATGGAGGAGTACAAGGACATCTTCACCTCCCCCATAGGGGTACCTCTACACTGTCAAGTCAAGCACTCCATTTATCTAACCCCAGGTCTGTCACTGCCCAATGGACCGATCTATCGATTCTTTATTTTGAAGAACGATGAAATCAAGAGGAAGATTTAGGATTTGTTGTAGAAAGGGCACATAAGGACAAGTTCATCACCTTGTGGGAGCCCAATTGTGTTGGTACAAAAGAAGGATGGGACCTAGACACTTTGTATTGACTATCAGGTGCTAAATAAAATCACTATTAGGAATAGGTATCTAATCCCATGGATTGATGACCTTCTGGACCAGCTCAAGAGGGCCCGATATTTCAGCAAGATTGACTTGAAGTCTAGGTATCACCAGGTACCAATCAAACACTCTAGTGTGTGGAAGACTGTCTTCAAATCCAAGGAGGGCCTTTTCAAATGGTTGGTCATGCCTTTTGGGTTAGATGAATGCCTCCTAAACCTACATGAGGTTGATGGACGACATTTTGCAACCCTTCACCAACTCATTCGTGGTGGTGTATTTGGATGATAACCTAATCTTCAGCCTGAGTTGGGAAGAGCACCTCCGCCATATTCAACAGGTCCCCCAAACTCTATGAAAACACAAGCTCTATGCCAATTTGGGGAAATGCACTTTTGGTATGATCCAGGTTCAATATCTAGGGTACATCATTGATGAGAAGGGTGTGCATGTGGACCCAACCAAGATACAATTCATTCGAGATTGGCCAACCCAACCACTCTAACGAAGCTCCACAACTTTTTGGGTCTTACCAATTTCTACCATAGGTTCGTGTTGGGGTTCTCTCATATCACTTGGCCTTTGAGTCAAGTCACAAAGGGCTGAGAGAAAGAAAAATTATTTTTGTCTGAATCCCAATAAAAATAATTTTCCGAGTTGAAGCATCACCTCTGCTCTGCACTAGTGCTTACATTACCAAGCCTACAAAAACCATTTGAGATTGAGACAGATGCCTTTGACTATTCTATTGGTGCAATTCTTACTCAACAGGGGCATCCAGTGGTATATCACGTGAGACACTTTCAAACATAGTCTGAAAGTATCCCAACTATGACAAAGAGATGTATTTCATGGGGAAGGAAATGGTCATCCACATAGATAACTAACCCCTGTAGTTCATAGAGAATCAGGGGAAGTTGCAGAACGATCGCAATCAGAAATGGTCCACATACCTGCAACAATTCCATTTGAACATTAAGTACAAAAAGGGAAACACCAATAATGTTTCATAATTCCTTAGCTGACCTCCAAACATTACACTCACCAATATGCTCGACTCTTGTGGGCACAAGACTTCAGGGTGGATGCATCTACACAAGAGTGATTCAAAATTCGGAAACACATACCAAATGATCCTGGAAGGCAGGAAAGTTCCAAATTTTCACCTCCATGATACATTGTTATGTAACCTAGGACACCTTTGTGTTCCTTTAAGCGAGCATGCCAAGATGATTTGGGAGGCACACTACAGTCGGATCGCTGAAAACTTCGGAGTAGAGAAAACAATGGCAGTGTTACAAAAGTATTTTTATTGGTTGAACCTTTAATAGGATGTGTTAGGGTCCTATAATAATAGGATTCATAATTTTGAATTGGCTATGATTAGTCTTGTAATATTTTACAAACTTTTTCTTTTTGCAAAATGTTTTCCCATATTGAAAAAAAATAAAAAGAGGGTAAGTCCTAAAAGAAAAATCAAAGGACTAAAAGGAAAGGATCAAAAAGGAAAACAAAATATGAACCCCACCAAAAAGAGATAAAAAATAGATTATGAAAGTGATGCAAATTCAAATGCCACTACTTTTTTACTTTACTTAGCAAAATAAGATTGTGTGCAGCTTGTCAAAAATGCCACAATACATGATGGTCAAATAGTTTAATCTTGATCCATTCATGCTTTAAATTTCATGTTGATAGATAGAGAATAAAGATCTAGCCAAACTGTTTAATATTGGCAGATCAATAGTTAGGTAGAGAGTAATAATGAGCTCATCAATTTAATCTGAGCGGTTAGAAGTTATAAGATTAGAATTAGATAGTTTTCTTATCAAAGAAAAAGAAATAAAGGGTTAGCAAGCTCAAATGCACCCAAATTAATGAAGAGAAAATGCTAGGGTAAATAAAAGGTAGGTAAAAGAGGTTTGGAATACATAAGGTTGCTAGCTCAAAATGCACCTTCATCATGCTTGATCCTATGTTTCATGTGCAGGAGGAATTATCAAAGGGAAAGGGCATTCACAAAAGTTGTATATTACTTTGGGGTATTTACCCTAAAAATTCTATATAATATTAGGCATGAATACTAAAGCTTATTCACTAATTTCCCCTCATATCACTAAACCCCTTACATGTCTAAATTATTCATTTCCCTTCATTATCCCTTCATTACTTTCTTACTCACTAGTTTCCCCTTCTTGATTCCAAAGGACCCTTCCCTTTTCATTTCCCCTTATTCTAACACATTTCCATTGTAAAAACCCTTTCCCTAGACATTTCCCCTTTCCCTAGATATTTCCCTTTTAAAAAATCATTCTCCCCTTATCAATTTCTCATTTTCCCTTGTAAACCCACTAAAACCCCCTTATACTAAGTTTAAAAAAGTTAAATGTATCAGGCCCCATTGAAAAACCCTCCCGAATACCCTTTTAACTCAACCCTTACATTATTCTAACCTATAGTCCCGCTTTATATATTTCAAACCCCCCACTTTATAATTCCCCGACCCTTACCAAAACCTTTGTATATGTTTCAAACCCATCGCATATATTAAATCCTGTAATTACTTTTTAATTAATTACATTTCATTAAAAACCTGACCCCACACCTCGGCTTAGCCCTCACAACTCCGCCACGTCGTAGCCCTCCGATCACCCACTTCTAGAACCAGCGGTCGATACCCATATCTCTCTCTCCCATTGTCCGACTGTTAAAATCTCAAAAGCACGCGAGATTTGCGGTTTTTCCTGATCACCGTTTTTCTACGCCGCAGCCCCACAGTATATCGCTTGCTCTAAAAAAATACCACTCTACACTCAAAAGCGGTGCGATAAGCCATAATACCACCTCTCGATATATCATGAAACCGACTACTGTTCACACATTAGTTATGTGCCCAAAATTAACCATTGTTGGTTAAAAACCAAAAAGCCGCCCTTTTTATTCTTTTTGTTGTTATTCTTGTGCCAAGAACCTCTTCTGACCAATTCTAAACCCCAGAAGCTCTGCTCAACTGTTTTAACTCATTTTTCAACCAAAAGATGCTGCAGTCACCAATTTGAAGCAACATAAAGACAATTAAAGCCTCTGTTGCTACCACAGAACCCTTACTGCACACCAAATCTCTGTTTTCCAGGTATTCCCAAAAGCTAACAGAAAGGCCCTTTACTTAAGCTCTGCACAATGTTTATAAAAGGTTAATTAATTGAATTAATTAAAAAACCTTGCCAAACTAGAGAAACCCACTGTGCATCCAAGAAACCCTTTGTTGCAGAATGAATTCACCTTTCACACTATTCCAGAGGTCCTAACCCTATTCCTTTAACCAAAGAGTGATTATTTCAGTAAAATAAACAAAACTATGGCTTCCCAGAGCATTTTGAATGAAAAACCCCTCACCTAGACATTGACCACCTCCCATCGGCTGATAGAGATTTCCAAATCAAAGACACAGTTTCCCCTAGCCATATGTTGAAACTCCATCGCTCGAGTAAAGACAAATTCCTCAACCATAGTGATGACATTCAGTTATGGGAATCTAATTTGCCCAAATACTTGTTCCCACAAGTATACCATTTCCTTGAAATCATCCACCTATTCCAACTTTGCTATATCCCAAGTCAAAGAGCCATAGTCTCTCCTAACCAGCAAGTTTTGTTCACAATCACTGTAAAGTCAATAAATGAGATGTTGCAGATCCAGCCAGAGCCCAATGAAACCCCATTTTCTATTGAAAACCTACTTGAGTTGTACCTAAAGTTGGACCTTCCCAAGAGGTCTCAAATTTTTCAGACTTTCATCCTAAAAGAGGCTCATATTCCTACAAACAGTCCTCCATACTCTGCCACCATTTTCTCTGAGAGGGCCAGAAAAATTGTAACTATGCTCTCTTGTATTCTAGGATATACCACTAATGAGCATGTAGATGAGCCTATACTTGCTTTCCTTTCTATTTTTTCCTAGGCAAGCCTCCAGCTATAATTTTCAATTTTGCCTAGTTCTTAGCAGACAAAATCCATGATCAATTGATCAGATTGCCAAATGAAAGAGTATTCAAATACTCTTCAGTATTGTTCCACATGTTCCTATATTTCCAACCAGACGGGTTTCCAGTTAATATCCAAAAGATGGACACTAAGGGCCATCCTAGATCTGTCATCTTTTGGACACCCTTAATCCAAAAGTATTCCATTGTTTTCAGCTACAAGGAGTTCATTGATTACTTTTTTCCAGTTGTTAATATGCTAAGCAGTAGCAATCAACCTAGGATCAGTGATGAGATAAAGAGAATTTTATAATTGTCTAAAAATAATAGAATAGGAGACTGGTATTTATACCAGGACCACATTGAAATTAGAATATATGGATGCCAACTCACTCCCTATAAGCTGCCCAAATATCTCCCCATGAGGATATTTGCATTAGAGTATATTAGGCAGATTATAAATTTAGATGATGTGAATTTTCTACCAGCTAGGAAGAAAACATAGTTCAAAATCAAAAACCAGCTTGACCCTTTGGGAGTCATAAGCAAACTAAAACTCAAATTTAAATTGAGCCCTTTTATGCATGAGTTCAGGCCAGACATTGAAAAATATGCCAACCAGTCATAGTGGTTGTAAAACACCTTGATAGATATGGAGAAACAAATGGATAATAATTCCATTCTGCATACTCCAGCCCTGCAAGACAGAAATGTAAAAAGGACCAGGGAAGAAGGTTCTTTCTCAAACATAGATACAACACATGATAGATTTGAAATCATGTACAGGAAGAAGCCCAATCTAAATCCTATGAATGAGCAAGAAGAGATAGTTGAGACACTTCAAATCATTGATACAGATATATTGGTCAAAGAGAACACAACTCCAGTAGTTTTAGAGGAAACTCATCAGCCTTCCACCTCTAATACTCAAAGTATTCAGAAACATCTTAGCATTGATGTCTAATCATCAGGCAAACGAGTGGATAAGGAAAAAACATAAAGGACAAGTATAACAAGATCAAGTTGAGAAATGAAGCATTGAAAGCTGAAACCTATGCCCAGTATTTCAAATAGACTCCTAGTAATCAGAATAGGTTACTTTCAGCTTTTGACATTAAAACAGGGAAAATGTAAATGACCTTTTTGTAGCCTACAGTACAGCAGCCTAAGTCATCAACAGATTACAGAAAGAAAAAAATTGAAGTTTTGGCCAGGGATGTTCATCCCATAGATCATATTGAATTTCATAAGCAGGCAGGAGAAATTATATACTCAACAATGACCAACAAAGCTATGAGTGTACAGAAACTTCAAAATTCTCTAGACAATATCACAACACAGTTTAAGCTACAACAAGCATCCCCACAAGCAAAGGATAACATAATCAAATCATTAGGAGAATTGGTTATTGAGATTAGATATAATCCAAATGACATCAAGGTGGCAGAAAAGCTCATAAAGAAGAAAAATGAAGACATTTCTACATTGAAGAAGCAACTAAAATTGCATCCTTCTGAACATCCACAAACCAAGGAAGTTCTAGAGAGCCAAACTCAGAAAGATGAGATGATGGACCTCATTCTTCAATTAAATGCTCAATTAAAAGAAATGGAGAATGAAATGGATAAGTTAGTGCAGGAGAAACAGGCCAGCATGGAAGCAACTACTGTCACTTCTATTCCTACAGTTACTACAACAATTCCTTCTACTTTGGCAGCTTCATTGGCCCTAGCAGCACCAGTAGCTACAGCACTTCCAACTGCATCAACAACTACATCAGAAATAGGTTCAACAATAGCAGTAGCTCATACTAGTGATGAAGCAAATAAACTATTCAAATCCATGGAAGATATGTCCATTCAGACAAATGAGATAAATAGACTTAAAGAACAAATAAAAATTCTAGAGGATGAAAAGAAACTAGCTCAAATCATGCATAAGAATGAAGCTCAGAAGTCAAGTAGATTGAATGAAAGGATACAGAAGCTAGAGAAGGAATTAACATTAAAAGAGCCACTAGCCCAAGCAAAACAAATTTTATGGGCCAATATCATTGACTCAGTCAATGATATTTGGCCATCTATACATGTGATATTTGAGTAGAACGATTTGGTCAAAGGGGCTGGTGAGGCAATTCAAAGGGTTAGGGCCAAACTTGGAAATATGCTAGAAGAAGCCTTAAGAATAATCTAGTTCCTTAACTCAAAGAACAAGTATGAATTGCAGGAGCTTGGAATAGCTGACGGGACTGAGACCATACTAGAGGTAAAGAAGGTAATCACTAAGAGGAACCTAATGATATAGCTTGAGGAGAAGTGCCAAACAATGGAGCTAGCAATAGCTAGGTTCAAGGTCAAATTTGATGCTTTGAGGCAGAAAGGTCTACCTAACCCATTGGTGATTAATGACAGGTTGATGCCACATGAAAACTATGATAAGAGAGTCAGAGAAGTGGCAAAGGAACAAGCCAACAGTTCCACCATGAAAGTGATTCCTACAGGAAAATTCCTTTACCAGACTTTTGAGAACCTCTTTTATCTCCAATATGAGGTAAAACATCTTTTCATAAACAAGCCCACCTTTGCAAAATACACAAAAATTGATGAAGTCTATAGAAGAATGGAAAATATTAAATTACCAGATGCAGAGACTTGGGAAAAATTGAATGATTCACTGTAAAAATGAAAGGTAAATAGTGAATACAGAGTAGTGATGGTAAAACAATAGATCAACGAAGTCAAAGAGTATCAAATGAAAAACAGAGTTTAAAGATGAAAGAGTATTAGTCAAAGGCAAAGTAAAAGGACAACCAGCGTAGAGCAATAGCCAAAGAGAGAAAACAACAAAAGATCAAAACAACAAACAGTAAAAGAGGGACATCTTGCATCAGTTACATATATGTCTCTATCTTTTTACATGAAGATATTTATTTTTCCTTGAATAATTCCTAAAATGGTTTAGGATATTTTGTAATAGTTTTTGTATAAAAACTTCATAATTCGAAATATAGAGGATGGATTACTGAACATTTCTACAGTTATTATTGATCAGAAAACTTGAGGGTTTATAGAAACATTTTCAAGTCAGCAGATTGGATTGAGTAATAAAGGCATTGCATTACAGGATTCATGTGTTGGGCCACTTCGGTGAAGTATCTTTCATTTGTTAAATTATTATTTTCTTAAGTATTTCACATATATACATGTTTTCCAATTTGAATGAAATAACTGGAATATTACTTCAAAAATTGTTTTAGCACACTCTGTTTTAAACAATTATTCTTTTTGATGTTTTCTTCTTATATCTAGAGTAGGGAATTCTTCATTGCTCCCTAGTTTCGATTGACCTCTTTCATTTCCCTCATTATTCGGATTGAGGAATCCTTAATTTCTCCTTCACCCCGATTGAAAAACCACTTCACCATCTAGCCTAAAATATCTGAATTTACTCAGCTACCTTGCCTTGTGAACACTATCTTTAGAACTTGATTTAGTCTTGTTTTCTTGACATTTGGACTCCATGGCCCAATGGTAAAAAAACACTTATTTATCCATCTAAATAAGTGATTTCACCACCAAATCAAATCAAAAGCCAACCAAGCTTAAATAACTGACCTAAAATCAATTAATCCAACAAAGTTAAATCATTAAGAGAGAGACCTCTCTGAGCATTAGGAAGGCTAGATCCTGATCTCAAAATTAGGTTTGTGGTTACCTCTATTATTTATTTTTACACCACATGACAACCCTAGGGAAATTTTAGAGTGATAACAGGATGTTTGGAAGTACATCAGATTCTGCACTTCTCGCGCTATTACCAAACTGACCATCAAGAAGCAAGGTCTATATACTCCTCTTCCTACTGTAGAAATTTCTCCATAGATCATCTAGCTCTGATACCGTGTAGAAATTCTGCAAATTCTCTACAAATCTCACTCCAAGGCCTATGTAGAAAATATGACTGTAGATTATCTCGATAATGCAATATATCAAAGAAAAATAATATAATCTACTTCTACTATCAATCTTGTGGAAGCTTATGATTGAGCAAGATCGAGCTGAACACAGATAACCAGAAGAAGAAGAATCAATGCACAATACACATGAAAATACTTTGGGGAAAGCCTCAGCAAAAAAAAAACCCACTATCTGTATTATCATACAAGGTGGAAATACATCAAAATTATACAAAGCCTTAGCTCTCAGTATAATCCTCTTGGATGCTCACAGACAATCAAAGCTTCTCACAAGCCTTCCTCTTTGCCTCCAAGCTCCTATTTCCTTGTGTAGTTTCTCTTGGGTGATCCTCTTGTTACCAAGTGGAACATTGATCTCTCACACTGATCTCACACCCTTTCAGAACTATGCAATCCTCAAGGACCCTTACCTTGACTGCATGCATGAGTTCCCTTTATAGGAGAAAACATGCAACTGATAGTACACTGTCCTCGACATTTAACTCAACTAGGTCTTTCTCAGAATAGACATGCATGAGTTTCTAATGAGGGAATCTTCAGTTATCTAGAGCACATTGGTTGAGTGGATGCATGCATGAACTGACTGATAACTCACAATTAGTTCCTCAAACAGTTTTGAACTAATTTAACTAGACTTAACTCAGTAAACTGAGCTAACTAATTATAACTCAAATATAACTCAATCTTATCTCCTTAATTAAGGGATAATCTCCTTAATTTAAGGGATAACTCTTACATGACTTCAGAAAGACTTCTAGCTTGAATTTCTCCAACTTATTAATCCATAATGGATTAATTAATTATTTCCAAGCAGTTGGTCAGACTAAATTCAATTTTAATTCACAATTTTAATTCGAGGACAATTTAAAATTGGAATATTTTGGATTCTATTTGTATCATTTCTTGTTGCTATTTTCAACACTCCCTCTCAACAAGAAAGGAATTCAACTCGATCTCGATCATGAACCTTTGGAATTTTATGCATGCAACACTTCTCTCTAGTGTTGTTGCTCCAGCAACTCCAAAAACAAAAAAACATCCAACCTGAATCAATATGATATATATGTCATCAAAGTCTCTCACTGTTATAGCCTCTGTCAACTGAAAACTTTGCGCTTTGGTTGACTTTGCCTTTCTGCACTGTTGTCAATCCTTCTCTGCGCTCTTCAGTATCTGACTGCATCAATCCCACTGATTCCTCCCGCTACTATGTACTTTGGGCTCCCATAGCAAGGTATGATCCATGAGATAAAACCTCTCAATGGACCCTGCACAATTTCAACCTTCTTGAGACTATCACTTCACGCCCCACCTCACACCTGGAGGTATGGCTGCATGTGATCCCTCTGCCCACTTCTCCAATTGTGGCTCCTCCACAATTGTCTAAGACTTCTTCTGGGACTGCATGTCGAGAGGTAATTTACTCTCCCTCCCAACCACCAAGTCTCTAACATTTTCCTTGCTCCTCAAGGCTTTGCATGCATCTTGAACCTCAAGAGAACAAGTTCTTAACTCGTGAACTGATTTGTTTACCGTTCAAGGTGATGTGTCTTAAGGAATACCTTTCCTTTACTGAAGACACATCGTAGCCTTGTCTCCAACATCGTGACGATACCAATTCTCTTCACTCCACAATACATCACATTTGTCAAGGTGAGAGGAGCTCCATGCTCCCTCTGAAAAGCAACCATGCCCACTCTTGAAACACTATACTTTCCATCGTCACCCATCTCTATGTGCATCTTGAGGTCTTTCTCCTCCAAGGTACTGAATAAACTTTTATCGTCTGTCATGTGGAATGAGGCTCCACTGTCAATATACCAGACACAACCCATCATCAATGACACCATGCATGTGATGAGGGTAAAGTCCATTTCAAATTGAGAGGCTAATGCCTCACCTTCCAATCCTTCCGAGTTTCCCTTCTTAGACTTCTTCGATGGGCAATCAGTCGCATAATGTCCCATCTCAATTGAAGTATGATATGAATTCGATTTGCACCTGCAACCCCGAACTTCAAACTTTGAATTCTCTTCTCTGTATACTGTTCACATCTCTAATAAACTTGGCTATGATACCATGCAGAAATTTCTCTATAGATCAGTTAGCTCTGATACCATGTAGAAATTCTGCAAATTCTCTAAAAATCTTGCTCTGAGGCCTATATGGAAAATTTGACTGAGATTAACCCAATAATGCAATATAACAAAGCAAAATACTATAACCTACTTCCACTATCAATTTTGCGGAAGCTTAAAGATTGAGAAAGATCAAGCTAAACACATATAACCAAAAGAAGAAGAATCAATGCACAATACACATGAAAATACTTTGGGGAAAGCCTCATAAAAAAAAACCCCACTATTTGTATTATCATACATGGTGGAAATACATCAGAATTATATAAAGCCTTAGATCTCAATACAATCCTCCTGGATACTCACAGGCAATCAAAGCTTCTCACAAGCCTTCCTCTCTGCCCTTCAAGCTCCTATTTCCTTGCGCAGTTTCTCCTGGGTGATCCTCTTGTTACCAAGTGGAATGCTAATCTCTCACACTGATCTCACACCCTATCAAAACTGCGCAATCCTCAAGGAACTTACCTTGACTGCATGTATGTGTTTCCTTTATAGGAGAAAACATGCAGCTGATAATACATTGTCCTTCACATTTAGCTCAACTAGGTCTTTCTCATAATAGACATGCATGAGTTTCTGATGAGGGAATCTTCAGTTATCTGGAGTACACTGGTTGAGTGCATGCATGCATCAATTGACTAATAACTCACAATTAGTTCCTCAAACAGTTTGGAACTAATTTAACTAGACTTAACTCAGTAAATTGAGCTAACTAATTACAACTCAAATATAACTCAATCTTATCTCCTTAATTAAGAGATAATCTCCTTAATTTAAGGGATAACTCTTGCATGACTTCATAAAGACTTCTAGCTTGAATTTATCCAATGAATTCATCCAATGAATTCATCCATAATGAATTAATTAATTATTTCCAAGTAGCTGGTCAGACTAAATTTGATTTTAATTCACAATTGTAATTCAAGGAAAAATTAAAATTGGAATATTCTGGATTCTATTTTTATCATTTCTTGTTTCTATTTTCAACACACCCTCTCAAAAAGAAAGGAATTCAACTCGATCCCGATCATGAAGCTTTGGAATGTTATGCATGCAACACTTCTCTCTAGTGTTGTTTCTCCAACAACTCCAAAAACAAAAAAACATCCAACCTGAATCAGTATGATGCATCTGTCATCAAAGTCTCTTACTGCTATTGCCTCTGTCAACTGAAAACTTTGCGCTTTGGCTCACTTTTCCTGTCTACACTGTTGTCAATCCTTCTCTGTGCTCTTCAGTATCTGACTGCTCTAATGTTAGGATATTCTGACACATAGGAAATACTAAAGTTTAACTTGGTCTAGTGTAGAGTTAGGTAAAGTGTGTTCCTTTACTATGTACTTTTGTAACTTACAATCCGACAGTCACGATATGTAGTGATCCGACGGTTCATTCTCTCCTCGGTATTACTGACACTTGATCCGTGGCTTAACACCTGATTGGTCCATGATATCTATTTAAAGAGCATGGAGGGTCATTTGTAGGGTAACCATTCATGAGAGAAGCTTATGCAAATTTTCATTATTTTATTAATAAATTGCCTGAAGTGGCCGCGTTGGCTCAGGCCGTGGACTATTTCCCTCTTTGAGGGTTTTAACCACGTCAACAATACTAGTGTATTGATCTATGATTTGTTTGTGAGTGGTGTCCTTTGGTGTTCTGTCTGAGGAACTTATCCTATAAATTCCTACATGGTATTAGAGCCAAGTTGAGGGCTACATCCATTGGTGATCCAAATCTGAAGTTGGTAGAACTGCATCCGACTGTCGTTTCCTAGATCTACTATTTTTGACTGCTTTCGGGCCGAGTGGACTGCTCTATTTTGTCAGGAACATCTGTTCCAGTGAGGAACCTCTTTCGTTTCATGCAAAAAGTTTTCTAGTAGCCCTAGCTACGTCATTTTTATGATCTGGAGGTATACAACGTTTATTTGCAGTTTTTAGTTATTTTCTCTCTGTTTATTTCAGTTTATTTAGCTCTTTGTTTTTTTTATTACTGGATCTATACCATTCATTTTTGCGTATGCTCTTTTCCCCGCGATTCTGTGTGATCTAGGCAAATAAAAAACAGAAAGGAAGTAGTTTTCTCATGCATATGCTCTTTTCCGTCACGCCTTAGTGTCATCTCGGAAAATCAGAAACATTGAGGAAAATATATAGTTTCCTACTAAAGCTAACTTCAAGCCACAAGGTTTTTTTTTTTTGTATGTCCATATTGGGTTTTTTTATTTTTGTTTTGTAGGCACAAAGAGCCTTTTCAAGTAAGCACGCACCCCAAAGCATTAGTGAGAAAAAAACCCTTCCTCTTTTCCAAAAATTACTAACCTTTTAATCTAGCTCACTTGGTCCAAAGCTACTTTATGAGAATAGAGGTCTTGAGTTCAAGTCTTTCTTGGTCCAAAGCTACTTTATTAGATTAAGTTTGGAAAGGGGGAGGATTCTTTTTTAATTATAACATTATCATTCATTTCCGCACATTCCCGCACTTCATCAACATCTTCAACAACTTTTCTTCAAAAAGCCATAACTTCATCTAGAAGCCATTTTCAGAGCCGTTTTTTTTTAATCAGCCTATTCTTTCGAGATATTTCCATTGGAACACTTATTTTCAGCATATACGGCTTCAGTTTCTATTAAAATGGAAATCCCATGCCAAGTTATTCTTGACAGCACAAACTACTTCCAATGGTGGTCCTACATTGTGGATTTACTTAGAAGTAAAGGTCTTTACAAAATAGCCTCAGGCCAAGAAACCAAACCGAAAGATGAAGATAAGATAGCCAAATGGGAAAATAGGCAAGATCAAGCACGTGGGTTGATAGGGATGTCTATTTTTCTAGACCTTAGATTCCATATCGCAGAACTTGATACTCCTGATGAAGCAATGAAATAGATCACTAAAGTTTTTGGAATTAAAAATGAACTTAGAGCCCATCAACTCGAAAATAAGTTGCTTACATTGGACCCCAATAATTTTTCTTCCATTGAAGATTTTCTGTCCAAGTTCAAGACCCTTAGAATTCTCTTGGAAGGTGTTAAGGTTAAGAAAGAATATGGTATCCTTACCTATACTATTCTTATTAAGTTGGGACCAGCCTACTCTGTGTTTGTTTCCACCTTCCATTCTACAAGAGAAGCCTTCATTTCTTAAGAACAAGACTACAAGTCCCCTTCCTTTGATTCCTTTTTTGATTCTTTGATAAGAGAACAAGAAAAACTCTTACACCTTAGTCTTCTTAATCTTGGAAACTCTTCTAAGAAAGCCTTAGCCACCCAACAACAACCAAACTCAAAGAATCCTAAGAAGCCGTATCCTAAAAGGAATGGTCCTAAACCAAACAAGGGTCCTAAGAAATTTCAGCCTCAAAATGACAAATCATTTCAACAAAATGATAAGGCAAATAAAAACAAAGGGAAGAAAACTGATCAGCATTGCCACTTAGAATCCAAATGCTTTAAGAAGATGGAAGCCTTGGAAGCAGTGATGAATAAGCATAACATCCATTTGGAGCACTCTTCAACTTCAACTTCATCTTCAGGAATAGCACTTTCTGCATGTGGTTGTCAAACATTTCGGTCTGGATATGCACTAAATGTATCTTCTTCTTCTAATTCTCATGAGTGGCTCATTGATTCTGGAGCTTCTTATCACATGGCCAAAAACAAAGCCATGTTTTCTTCTTTAAAT